>OZ023163.1:27358751-27443751 GCA_963678695.2 Diplodus puntazzo
TAAATTGTTGTTTTAAATCTTTAAATGATTAAATATGTACTTCCCAGGCACTTTTGCGAATAAGCAATCTATTGTGCACTTGAAAATTGTACTCGCTCATTTGACATTTCCACCACTAGCTAAAAACAAAGGAACATCTTTTTAGGATTTTTAGGGATTATTATTATGGCTGTATTTTAGACTATAGCAAAAAAAAAAAAAAACATTTTGTTGACTCAGTACCATTTGCAGGCCTGATACAGTTTTCTAATTTCATAACTTTTGAAGGAATTTCATGGCCGCATCAAATTGGATAATCAATCCAATAAAAAAATATACATTTTTGTATTGTTGTAACATTTTTGTATTGTTTTTAAGGTGTTCCTAATCTTGTTAGTTTAAGCATTTGGGAGATTGTAATTGTGTTAGAGAAAGATTTTAGAAATCCATTGACAGGCTGCTGCCTTCAAACTAAAGGCCCATATGTTTTCCATCCGAGCCTAAACAGCTGATAATGACAAACTCACCCAAATGACAACTCACCTCCCTCATATAAAAGCAGATGATGTCTGTGTGTCTGCATATTTGTGTCTCTGAAAGCAGGTTGTATGTCATGGGAAGGGATTAAGAGCATTTTAATGAGGGTTTAATGTTCAGACATCGACACAGGCAGGCAAGACGTATACCAACACTCAACCAACGACAGGTCTCGAGCACACAGGCAGACATGCTGAGAGACAAACAGATCAGAGTGTTTTAATGCCTCTCAAACAGTATTAACAACATGACTAAAGCTTATTAGGGGGTTATAGGATGTTAGCAGCCACTCAAACACAGAACTGTGCAGTATGAAAGTGTTTGTGTTGATGTAACTAATCTAATTACAGAAATGAAACAGAACTCACTGTCACCTCCTTGTAGTGTAAGTGCATTAGCCTTCCATCAGCTCTTTTTTTTTCCTTCACTTTTTCAACTCAACACACGAGAGACACTGGTAAATAAAAAAATGTTTTTTCTTTAAATCAAAATTAATTTTATATTGCACACAAGTATCACTATAACCAAACATTTAGTGCATTGTGAGGCGTCTCATCTTTTTATTTATGCTGTTTGCTGTATTTCTTCAACGGCTGTCTTTCTATCTCACATTTTTCGTTGGACATTTTGTGATTTTGTGTAGGGGACACTGTCAGCTTTGATTTTCGCTGCTCGTTCTAACGCTGCGCTCAAATCAACACTTATCTAATACATTTATCTTCGATCTAATTTCCTGTCGTATGCATTTTAAGCGAGACATCTTAGAGTTGTCTAACAAAGCGACTGGTACTGTTACCCAATCCATGATTTTTCACCACTCTATGTGGTTTTTATGCATAAACCTAGCCAGACTTTAAGTATAGCATTGTCACAACATACAATTAAAATATAGAGATCCACCATACACGCAAATACAATGACAATATTTATTCTAATGATTGGATGGATTATTCTCAAGAACCTGCTGAGTATTTAGAACAAATATTTAAGTAAAGTACAGTCACTGTTTTGGTAATATTACTTGAAGCTGTGTGTCTCTCTGCCATCCCACCTGACCAGGTGAGTTAATGTGGGCCACGCCTTAGATCAACCTCCTAATGCCTCTCACTCTGTCTGTCTGCTCTGCAAAATGTTTCCCAGCTGCAAGAGCCAACCTGCCCCTCACACTTTGTTTTTCTCAGTGTGTGTGTGTGTGTGTGTGAGAGAGAGAGAGAGAGAACGCGATGCCGGGTTAGGGCGTAGCTCTGGCTAGTTTACTCTCACAGAGCAAACAAATCTCTGATGTGTTTTTCTAACCCCAATAGCCGCGGCTGACACCATGTCAACAACAGGGAGAGAAATATTTCTTCCCCTCTGTCCTTCTCTCTATTCTTCCATTCTTCTCCATCCCCGTACTCTCTCGCCCTCACTGTATTTTCTTCATTCATCAAGATCTTTCATTTTTCAACATTCTTTTGTCTTCATTCAAATCTTCCAGTTCCTCCCTCAACTCGTTCTTTCTGTCTGTGCTGCCGACTGCGATCCTCCCTTCTCTTTCTTCCTTTGAGGAGGCAGAGAAAGCTGTAACCACAGAGAGGTTGCATGTAAAGGAAGTGACTGAGCCCAGCTTTACACAACTGTTTGGTGATCTCTGTTGCCAATTTGTATCTGTAAGTCTTTGAGGATCCTGTTTGTGTGTTTGTTTGAGCTCGGCCAGGTGTGCTGGATGCGAGCCAAGGTAAAGATTAAAACCTCAAATCCCATTTCCTATTATACATTTTGCTGTTATAATGGTTTGCTTTGAAGTATATTTTTCACTTGAATTCAAAGTTTAGTTTGCATAGGCACCAGGGTGCTGACTAAGTTTTGTGGCCCTAGGGTTCATGAAAACCTTTTCAAAACAAAAGTGTTACATTCAGTGATCTCAAAAAGCTGCTGTGGCCACTCTACTTCTCGACGAACTGATCAGACCAATTTCTTTTGTTTTCATGGTTCTGATTGAAAGACTCCTGGCAGCGGAAATGATATAAAGTGCTTCAATGATTGTTTTCATTTTCAATCATCTAAATGATTATTGTTTCTACTGTATAGTGATTTTTTTCCCCTCATAATCTCCATGAAAAGCTGATGTATTAGTACATTTTGTGTTGTTTGATCAACAGTCCAAAACCTGAGGATGATGAATTTACATTAATCTGAAACCAGGGGTGGGTAGTCACTTGGTCATAGGGTTGTAACAGCGGTAAGTTCAGTATGTCCCTCGGTAAAGCTTTTCAGTTTGAGTTACCACTTATATACAACTGCTGAACAACGCTGACACACCGCTGATGGGTTTGTGCTTGAAGAGCAGCACTCCCATCAGCCGATGAACGCTTATGCTTTTATGTTAGAAGCCCCTTGGACAAGAGTCTGGTAACCTCCCTATAGCACTTGATATCCAAGCAGTTAAAACCTATTTTAACTTCTTTTTCCTTCTTCAATGTTAACGTTACTTTCATGACTGCAGTTTATTGAAAAAGAAGAAAATAGAGGAAAGTTAGTTGTATTTCACCTTATTCGGGTCCTTTTTGTGGGAGTGACTGTACATTTGCTTGAGTATTGATCATCAGACAAATCAGAAAGACATCAGGAATTGCAAAAAAAAAAGCTGAAACCAGAGAATGGAGGTTTTTTAATGTGTATTTTCATTGTATTTGTTGTTGTTGTATATGTGAATTTGTTTTAATAAAACAACGTATATAAGTATATCATGACAACATAAAACACTGGTAACTGGGCTTGATGTTTTAGCTTCAACTCTACTATCATTTCAAACATTTACGGTAGAAGTGTTGAGATCATAATGATTTGGCTGATGTGCTTCACTAAATATTAAGTTCTGGAGACAGCTTTTTTAAATTATTACTGCTGTGTCATGTACAGATTAAAACTCAAGTGTGTTTTTAACCTGAAATAGAAATGAAGAAATCTATGTCTTTTTTTCCCACAAAGGTGGCTCTATCCCCACAACAGCCTCCCGCACTTAATGCTGGTTGAAACCCTAAATAGTGGTATGTTAAAACCTTGTTTAACTGTTATGAGTTCTGAATCATACCCTCACTTCTACACACATGCATGCACAAACACACTGTGGTGTTTTGACTGGTATGTCAGAGTTAAGAGATCAGCACAGACCACCCCAGAAGAAAGAAAAGGCAAGGAAAAGGATTCAAAATTTGTAGGTTAAAGAGTGATTTTTTTTTTGTTGTTACAGTTAAAAGCAAAACTTCTAAAAAAATATGGAAGGATGGAAAGTTTTCTCTTTATTTTGCTAAATAGTTGTTGAGGGACAAAACTCTTAGGAGACAATGCAAAAAGAAGTTACCGCCAGAAAATGTCAAGAAAGCCAAGGTCCTCCTGACGGAGGCATTTCCTTTCTGACGTTCCACTCGGCGATAAATGCACCTGTGTTATTAAAATGTTAGGTATTAGCAGCTAGAAAGGGGTGTAGAGAAGTACAAAAAAAAGCAGCAATGAAAGGAAGAATGTTCCTTGACCTTTATTACCCTGCAGCAGAAAGATGAATCAAACAGTTCTGAACTTTTCAAGCATTGTTCCCAGGCTTTAACTTCAGCTGTGAACAGGACCCGCTACATTAAAGCTTAATCTGTGATCCAGACTTGAAAGAAAAAAATACAGTAGAGAGTAAGAAATGAGGCTTTGTAAAACTGATTAAGATTAAAATGCAAAAAAAAAATTAAAATCAATTAATAAATAGAGCTTTCAAAACAGAAGTTGTGGAAATGTACGTTCATGAACTTGACTGGTAAACAGAGGTGAGGTAATAGTGCATTATTGACTGAGTCTGGTCAGTCGGGTTTGTGTCGTGCTTCCTGGAGCTCTGCTAAGCCTCTCGCTGCCTACCTGTGATCCCTCCTGTTTAGTCTCAGGGCAGAGACGCCCTCACTCTGGACAAATACCTTCCGGAAAACTTCCGCCCCTCCCCAAAACCACTTCTATCACTGGCCCAGACAATACACTCTCACAAAGGGCTTGAAAAGGCCGAGGCCACACGCAAGCACAGAGCACGGGACTAACATGTGTCTATAGACTGCAGTGGGTGTGCACAGGTGAAATGTGCAATGTTCAGAAATTAGAATCAGGTGTGATGCCCCTCACGGCATCACACCTGATTATCTGATTGGACTGTTTGTTTCACCTCCTCATGCTCAGATCTTCAAGTGCGACTCTGTTGACTGCTTCTCGGTCAAGACTTGGATCCTGAAGAAGCTGAAGGGCGAAACACTGCCGAAACAGATTATCAGAGGAACACATGACAGCGGAAGGATTTATGTCCTTTTAGATGCACAGTAATCAAAACAATGAAGAGAAAAGATATAGTTTGATGATGGAGGTAGCGTGGTATCATTTGCTGCCTCCATTGACAGTGAAAATGTATCGGAAGTTACCCAGGCAGAAATGTTCCAGGACTGTAATGTTTTAAAATTTGATTCATGCCATGTTCATTGACTCTCTAATGTATCATCTGATGTTCTGGAAGTTATAGTGACAGGTCAACACATGAAATGCACCATAACCCCTTAGGTTTCTCTGGGTTTGACCATTGCCAGGAACATTTGTGATAAAGTACACAACTCAACAATATATATCACGAGGGTCTAGTTGTTCTTAGACATTTTAATACAGAAATATTACGTTTTGTTTCCAAGTCAAAACACTTGCAACTTTATTTTGAATCCCACAGTGTACAATTACTGTATTATTTCTACTTTAGATTTAATACATATAAGCAGTTTTAATCTGCAGACTGGATACATATGCAAGTTTTAAACATTTTTCAAACAAGTCTTTTCAGATATACAGATGACAGAGCGGAGAGTTTTATCTGACAAATGTGATTTTTCAAGAGTTTACCTAATATTGAATGTAATCTGCTCAGTAACTACAGCTGTCAGATAAAAACACAAAACAATAAATGTGAAAATATTCCACCCTGCATGGAGAAAATGGAAAAAGCCAAGTCAAGTACGGGTACCTTCAAATTGTACTTGGGTAATGTTGATTGATGACTTTCACTCTCTAAAACACACACACACACACACACAGGACAAAGACAAAGACTGGAATGTGTTTACCTGCTAAAACAACTCAACTTAATTTCCAAGGTAAACGTGACGGATCCCTCACACACTCCTCATTGACACACACACACACACACACACAGACGCACACATAGGCCAGACAGTTTGGAATGAGCCCGGTCCACTGCAATGTGTTGACAATCAGTCCAGTGACAGACGAGGCTTTGCGCTGACATCGATCTCGACTGACAGCTTTGACCTGATCTCTGACCTGATGTATCAGATCTGTTGCCCGCTTTATGTTTATTGCCACGAGATATTCTCTGCTCGGTTAACCTGTGACTCAATTAACCTGGCTGCTTTTTATACGTTTCACCGTGCTGCTTGAGGTAATACCAACGATCAAAATCACTCTCACTTCAGTTAACCAGGTTGTGTAAGAACAAAGGATATCAGTGCAGACATTGCAAAACACTGTGTGGGAGCAAACCACATATGAATTACAGAGGGACAGAAAAGAGTCAGTGTACCATGCCAACCAGTGGTGTGAATAACCACTTTCACTAAGACTATTCTAAGTTGGTATGGCTGTGCAATCCATCATTGGTAGTCTGGCTCCTATACACGTGGTCATGACAATAAGAATGTTTATGATTACTACTGGAATTGTAGGCCTACAAACGCATGATTGATACATCCGAATGAATCCCACAACTCACTGGAGATCGTCAAAGGATGATTTAGCATCTGGGGGCAAAGGTCAGTGGATATCTGGCCCGATATCTTAATGATGTCTTATGAATAATGTGTATACAATGTCATAAAAAGCTTTGGTTTTATCGCATTTACTTAACTCGGAATTATAAAAGTCCCAAATTATTAGTGCGAGTTTCATCTATACTTTTCTTGTTGTTACAAAAAAACTCCAAGAAGACCATTCAATGTACAGCTTATAATGTGAGGACACTACGATACTGTTCGTCATTCTTTCAACACCAAGGATTACACATTGGTCTGAAAAATGTGTGTGTAAATGTATGAAATCTAATTCTATGGGTTCCCATTAACATATATACAGTATGTATGCGGAACATTCATGCTGGGGGAAAAATATTCAGAAAGACCTCGATGTCAGCGGATTTCTGCCTGCAGAGGTATACGTTTGACCAATGAAAATCGTTTATTCCAGGTCAAAATGGAAGAAACCCTCATCAAATTCGATTCACGGCACCTCAATAACCAAGTCAAAAAAACAATTCATGGCTTGTGATCGCCCAGCAGCTGGGATACAATGAACATAGTAATGTAGATGATAACCACTTGATGACCTTATATGTTGGTCCCAGAAGGAGGATTTTGCAAGAGCTTTTTGGGGTCCAGGGGGAACGTAATTATTCACAAAATGTACATGACCAAATCTAACTGTCAAGAGTACTCATTAACATCTCCGTAAACGGAGGGGATGGGAGCAACAGTAGCCCTTTTCACACAGAGACGCCGCATTAACACCGCTGCGGCGGTTCGCTAATTCTCTGCCGTTGTTTGTCCATGTCATGAAGATGACGTCTGTGCGTTTCCCCAGGTGTCCTCCTGTCAATCTAAACATGTACCCACTGATGGTTTATAATCATATGGATGCAGTTATAATGTGTAGTGGTTGAGATTCTGACCCACCAAACATCCTGTAAAGAGACAAAGTTACATTTTTCGCTCGGAATTACATAATTAAATAATCACCATCAGTAAACTGGACGCTGTCTGACTCTGTCACTCGCGGGGACGGAGGCTGAAAGTTCACTGAAGTCTCGGTCGGGGGGGCTGACCATCGCTGTGATTTTTTTCAACACTAACACCTGGTGAGTTAAAGATTTTTGCCAGAGAAAGACGCTGTTTTTCGGGCAGAAATGTGAGGAAGAGTCCATAGGACAGGCGGGAGGATAAACAGGAGGACAGACAGCAGGACAGATGCTTCTCCGCGTAGTATAACTGCCATATTTTGCTCCTCATATAAGTTACCTCATATACAGTTACTACGTTACTTTGGTTTGGTCCTGTAACGTTGCTTTGTGGGACATTCGTCTTTATTTAGTTGAGTGAGGGACCTGTGTAGTTATCAGACTATCAGACCGTCACACCGGCTTATCCATTCACACTGGTTCTAATCGTCAATGCTGGGCCTCTGATACTACCTTGAGAGGTGTAACAGCGCTGCAGTGAAGTTTTACCCCTCGTCTCCTCTGAGACTTTCACACAGAGGAGGGTGCGGAGTATTGGCGCAGGATCCCTGCACTCACAGGGGCAGTGTGAATGGGGCTGGTGGTACCAGATGTAGTTCAGACTTATGTGTTGGCTCACTGCCTCAAATTTTTGGCTTTGAGCATAGACAGCTGAAGTGTCACCTTAGGACTTATTAACAAACGCTAGATTTTTGTGTCTGTGTTCCTATGATTAAGCAACAAACCAAACCCCCTGCTTCCATCTACAAGTCTGCTGCTATCACATACTGATGAGCAACATTCCCCACAGTGCTAACATGTCACCCCATATTCAGGTTTGCAGATAAAAGCAGGTGAACTGAAGCACAATGGAAATGATTACAGGTGAGCAGGCCTCTTGGGCATTCTGGGTAATTTTCATGACATGATTAGGGTATCACCATAACTACAGCACTGTGTAGTCTGGGGATGTGCGATGAAGGTGTAGTACCACATTAATATTACACAATCTCACTCCACTTTTTGTTTGTGTCCTCATTGAACCAGCATTTCAAGTCTTGGATTCTATGATGGACATGTTGCTTTGTTTCCATTTCCTGAAGTGTATTATCGCTGTTTGTTTGTGTCACACTTTCACCATGAAAGCCGCAAACCTGATGAGTGACAATATTTCTCACGCTTTCTCACATCGAGTTTCGGGCATCCCCAAAGAAGAAAGTCTCAAAGAAGTCTTATTTACATTTCACACAAATTGTAAAAAAAATAAATACAAATAAATAACAGCAGCTTTATCTCATTACAGGTCTGTCCTTTACATTTTAACATGTTATCTGTTAATTTCAAACTTTACACGTACTGTCAGCTTTGGCTCTCTAGAGTGGTTGTCTGGGTGCCAAATGTCACTTCCTGTTTTTCCCCAGAAAGCGATTACCTGAAGTGGTTTATCAACTACGTGGTACCCACTTCATATTTTGGTGTCATTGTTGACCCCGAGGGAACTGTCAGACTCAGGGCGGGTCAGGATTGGGCGTACTGACACAGGATTAAAGTCTAAAATTAGGCTGAGGGCAGGGGAAAGTATCAGGTAAGTCTGAACCCTCTGCAAAACAATTATCATTTCCTGTCTGGGTTCGGTGTAAGACAATTTCGGATGAGTTGACTTGAATGGAATGCACAGTTAGCATAAAGTTTTAAAGGCAGATTTGAGAGGAATGCACTGTTAACTGAACGGATTAATAAAAGATTTGACTTGAATGGTCGGATGACTTAGAAGAGAGGAAGAGGGTGACTCGTTTTGGAGATTCCTCCGAGGCTAAGCAGCGCTCACACACGGAATGAACATCCATCCACCCAAGTTCCCCAACTCTCTCTCTCTCTTTCGCTCACACACACACACACACATACACACACACACACACACACAACCCTGACTTCCTCCCGTTGTGTGTGTTTTGTCAGTCTAATCTCTGGTCTAATCCTCACACTGCTGCCAGACAGACAGGCCCACCCAGGTGAATGAGGCTGAACTTAAGATGAAGTGTGTGTGTGTGTGTGTGTGTGTGTGTGTGTGTGTGCGTGCGTGGTTTGGAGACACACAGCTGGTGGATGTCTCAGGCCATGTGACTTAGATGACTCTGAGATAGGGATGTGTGTTACATGGGAACATAAAGACACAAATACAAGCAAATAGAAAAACAGCTAAGTGCTTTAATCAATTAAAAGAAAGAGTAAGACAAGCCCAGTGGAATCCAATGCCGCAAAAAGTGGATTCGCTCGTGGGGCCAAAGTAAATCCGAGCAAATCTTGAAAGTTGAGTTCAACTTGGATGAACTTTGACCTGTGCCACTTTACGGCGCTGACCAGGAGAAAACCTCCTCGACAGAGCAGACCTCTGTTGAACAGAGTGCCAAGATCCAAACTGGAGGAAGCTATTGTAGCTCATGATTTGTGTCGCACCATTCACTTTCTTTTCACCTCCTTTGTTATCGTCTCAAGTGCTCCACAAGAGAGAAATGGTTTGCAGACATGTATGAGACATGTCAGCGGTGTAATTACAGCTGGCTAGCACGCTGGTGTTCGGTCCAGCTACAGCAGTTCACCAACTACCCATCCAGTTTGCAAATGTTCCCAAGGTTCCGGGATCAAATATTTCACCAAGCTGTGCATATTTATTTCTCTGATCACTAATACTGAGGTTTCAGGTGGATCCAGTGTCTTTGGGAAATTTTCAGTGAAAGTTCAAGCACCAGGTAGCACTCCTGGATATAGGAGTTTGGGCAAACTGTACAAAACATCCTTGGAGGTATCTGTATCCAGCTTCATGAGAAATGATTCAGTTCATTGGACTTTGCAGTTTAACTCGAGGCAAACTTGAGCTTCATCTTGAAAGTTGAAAGAAGAGAAACTGAAGTTAAAGGTATTTTCAAAAGTAACCACCATTGTGATCAGAATCTTGCGAGATACTTGATTGGTGCTGCAGATGTGAAACTCTCAACAGATATGGGAAAGAAATGTCTCACTCCTCACAGCGAGTACAAATCTGCCCATTTATTTTAAGCATCGTATGTGAAATAATGAAGTGCATCGGACTAAATAAAATAAGTAATAGACTTGAAGAGAATGTTGAAAACTGAGCAGTTTGAAGTCAGTCGGCAGTCAAGACACTGAGCATCCACCTGCTGCCTGCAGTCTCACCATACTGTGAGCTGTGAGACCTATATGTTCTGCATGTCTGACATGCATACTCTAAAAAATACATTTCTAATTACAATATGTCATATGGTAAACTGGCGCCTCAGCACCAGACTCCAGAAAAATATAATATTCCACAGACACTAGAAAGTGTAACTTTGAAGATTTTCGACAAAAATTTAATCCATGTTCCAGCTGACATTAAGAGCTGAATTGCACTTTATATTCAACGGAGACATGCTGCAACTATTCTATATACCACATATGACAAACAGCTAATCCTTATTTATGCCTTGCCAAGCCTGTCACATATTAAGCTTCAGTTGCATTATGGCCAGTGGCAGGTAAAGTACAGTAAGCCTGACTGGATTTGGCAGCAGCCTGAGACACAGACGGTAAAGAGTTTCCTCCCAAAAGGAAAGATATCCGATGGTTGAGAGCTGGCACCTTCCCCGCAAAACAATAGTTGGCTTGACAGAGCAACACATCACACAGTGGGAGAAAGTTATTCATTATACTGAGGCCGTTGTTTATATCAGCGAGGATACCGCTGCTGATGTGACAATCTGTTGTTGTGCAAATGCTGAAAGATCAAGTCAGATCATGCCGAAACCTACTGTAGCGTGAAGGGAAATTTGATGCTAAACACCAGCCTTACTAATAGGGATTTAAAGAGATCATAGGTGAGGTGACTCAGAATAATAAGTGTTAGTACATGTGTGATAACAAGGCAAAGAGGACAGCCTTTAGAGCATATAAACTGTTCCATGCTCAGCATATTGATGGCCACAGACCTGGCCTGAACTCTTTGAGAAGAAAAAGTGAATCAGTTGCTGTCGAGGACGAACAGTGGTGAGAACTCAATCAGTGATTCGTTTCTTGTTTAAAAATGACAACACATTTACCTTGTGCCTTGTAGCTTGTAGTTTTTAGTTTTCTTCTCCTCGCTCTTTCGTTATAAAAGAAAGTCGCTGCAGAGGTGGAGGAGGATCCCTTAAAATCAATACTCTTGTCCTTTTTTGCTACACAGACTTGTCATCCTGTGTCTCAGAGGGCCATGATCTTGTTTTAGACGGAGGCTGTGTTAGTTGGATCCTTCGACAGGACACACAGGTACACAGGGAGCACAGGGGTGATGTGATGCACATTACTGTGGGGGGTGAAAATATAAATCTGTTGGTAGTGATAAGTTAATAAATAAGGAGGAGATGAAGGCAGCAAGATGATGTTAACAATTAATCAAATTAATGCAAAAAAAAAGGTGTTCCATGAGGTCAAACACCTATAAAGGGCGACTGTGTGAGTAAATGTATTAGAATGCAGCAACCTCTAGTAGCTACATTCTTAGTTGTAGTCAACTAAAAAGATCCTTGATCGTAAGTCTTAGCATCGAGCATCTTCATCAACATGAATGATTTTGATATCTGCTTCCAGGTAAATAAATCCACGGGCTGATGTCCAAGAACTGCATTTCTTTTTTGTAAAGATACCAACACATCCTCATATCTCATATTCCTTTGGAGAGGACGTGATGCTCAAAAATACACCACAATACATGAATCTATCGTATGTTAAGGAAAAATATACAGATGAGTAAAGCGTCTTGTCTGAAACTACATTCCTGAGTGTGCAGAAACATCCCCCCCCCCCCCCCTCCCTGTCGCAGAGAGAAGTTTCTTGTTGAAAGCAGGGTGGACTGAAGCACCGTGAGGCTGATTGCAGGTGAAGAGGCCTCTTGGTATGCTGGGTAATTTACATGACATGATTACTCCAGCAGCCCCCTTTCTTTGTGTGTGTCCATGTCTGTGTTTGTGCATGAGTGTGTGTGAAAGAGACAAGGAGAGAGAAGGGGGGGGAGCATGTAAGGAACAGGGTTTAGTGGTAATGTGGTGCTAAACATCTGTGAGCTTGATGACACTCACTTAAAACAACGAGAGGAGAGCTGGGAGGGAGTCGTGATTGAAGGAAGAAAAGAGGGAGGACGGGAAGGAGGGAGGGGGAAGGTGAGGGGTGCAAAGGAACAGATGAAGACAGGAGGACAAGAAAGACAAAATATGGAGGAGATAGAGGGAGCAAAGATGGAGAGGTAGTGATGGAGCTGAAGCATTTATGAGACGCCCTCAAGATACCGAAGCGAAATGTACAAACATCAAAGACAGAGACAAAGAGAGAGAGAGAGAGTAAGAGAGTGTGTGAGTGTGTGCGTGTGTGTGTGTGTGAGAGTGTGTGTGTGTGTGTGTGTGTGTGTGTGTGTGTGTGTGTGTTTGTGTGAGCGTGGAGGGGGCAGACAGGGCAGGCAGGCTGCATGGTCTAACTTGCTGTAAAAGCACCTGAAGAAACAACACAAGGCTGGCACGATAACATCTGCCAGGACTGTCCTTCCAGCTGCATGTGTGTGTAGGGTTGTGTGTGTGTGCGTGTGTGTGTGTATGTGTGTGTGTTCAGAAGTCTGACACTCGGAATGATGTGTTTTTGTCATATCTTGCACTATGAATGACCTTTTAAACCCGGATAGTTTTTCTCACATTCCGTCTTAAGGTAACTCTAAAGTAGAGAAAATGAACTTCACACTTTCATGTACTTTATCGCAGTTTATTGTGCATCCGCTTGATTCAACACTTTTGAGTTTACACGTGGCATGTCTATGATCCACACTCCGAATGAGCTGCCTGAGCAGTTGAGTTTAAATCCAGTTTTGTGTCTGGCTTCCTGGATGCTCCTGGTGTGTTGTCACCGTTTGATTACCAGCAAAATCAGTTCAGTGACATCATGGAGGAACAATAGTTTTTCTTCTGCATTCAGATCATAATTATGTCTTTCACCATCATATTGTCATTTGGTTTAGCTGAGTTGAGGACACTCCTGAGCAAGTGTATTAATAGGAAACCCAAATGTAACTGAGTACATTTACCCAAGTGCTGTACTTGAGTAGAATTTTCAATTACCTGTACTTTACTTTAGTATTTCCATTTTCTGCTACTTTGAACATCCACTCCACTGAACTCGAACTTGCAGGTAGACCCCTTCTGTACAGTGCTTACACACCTGTAAATATATGTGTAAATTGCTTCTACTTTTGTAACTACAAAGATATTTATTGCCCGAATATTCCTTTTGATACGTAAGTACAAATAAGTCAGTCCAATTGATAACAAATACTCCAAGACTTTTACTCAAGTATGACTTGTAGGTACTTCCTACACTCCGATCTAAATCTACTCAGATTTAAACGTTGGTAGCTCAGGGAAATCAGATCTCATAAAAGCTAAATGTAAATACATTCAAGAAGAGATTCATATGAACTGAAGTCAGAATGCCCAAACCATCTTCGTAGGTGGTCAATGGGGCCACATATGTACATCTTGATTCTATCCTTCCCACAGAGATCTTTCAGTGTCAGCCCTGATTACAGATCAGTTAACATGCTCCAACAACTTAGCTTTTTTTTTTTTCGACCATCAAATTTCTGTTTTGGAATTGCCGGAGCTGCCTCTACTTTCCTCCTAACATTTCCACATTCAGATGTCTGAAAACAGCTAGACCTTTGTTACTGCTTATATTTTGTTGTGTGAACATTTTCCCACATCTTTCAAACACTGTTCAAAGCCAAACAATTCTACAATTTTATTCAAGCTAACGATGTGTTTTATTTAGTCGCCTGTCAGTGACCTGATAATCCCTTTACCCCAACTCCAAATGCTTTAACATCTGGGGAAACACAGAAAACAGATAATACATCAGATAGTGAGATGAGAAGTCAGCAAGTTATTATTTTGTTAGGGAACGTTACATGCGTAACAAACATTACCTCATCCATAAACCTGATTTCTGCCTGACTCTCATCAGATAGATTTTTATCAGCAACATTCGTTGAACTATGACGACAGCAACTCCCAACACCAACCCTAATGATATTCAACTGTGCCTCTTGTTTGTGATGTGACTGAGGGACCCTTGAGATGATTCAAGATGACTGAAAACAAAAGAAAACTTCAGCTGCTGGCCATTTTCACAGACCATTTTCAGGATTACTAACGTATTTTACATAGACAGAAGCATTCACACCTTTTTAACAACTGGCTGGAATGCTTTCAATCCGTCTGAATGTTTCTTGAAAGCATTTACTCTTCCATATATGATAAATATCTTTTCCAGGAAGCATGCATATGTTGATCCCATATACATGCAGGTGCATCTTTTGATACACATACACATGACACATTTCCTTAAAATGAAGCCTGATATTTTTATTTTTTTTCTCCAGGTGCAAACGAAGCTCAACAAAGTACATTACTGATGATGTGTCATTTAGTGACATTTCAGTGTTTAAGAAAACACCACTACACCTCCCATCACTCCGATCTTACCTCACCTCTTGCTCTCCCTCTCTTCCTGGCAGAGGTGGATTAGCAGAGTTCTGCTCCGTTTACTTCCACCTGTCAGCGCTGCGAGGCCCGCTGTGTGTAGCTGTGTGTATGTGTGTGTGTGTGTGTGTGTGTTCTGTGCATTCAGCCATGAGAAGCTACCGCTAAGGCCCTGCATCATGGGTTATGTGTAGGTGACAGCTAAACAGTCCCACCCAGAACACACACACACACGCTCACACACTTAAAGTGACGCTTTTAGACAGTTAAGCCGAGTAAATGCTTCGGGTATCAAGTACCATTAGCAGCAATGCACTCAGAATATGAAAAGTTGATGCTGCTTTTAAGTTCGTGTTTCAACTTTGAGCAGCTGAGAGGGAGAGAGAGAGAGAGAGAGAGAGAGCGAGAGAGAGAGAGAGAGAGAGAGAGAGAGAGAGTTTGTTGTCTTGTTGTGTGGTCCCGTGTGACTGTGAGGGAGCTGCACCTCCATGCCTCACTGCCATCCTCCCTCCTCCCTCTCCCCCGTCTCAGCTCTCAGAGCCTGCTCCAGCCTGTTAGCAGGAAGTGTCCTCCCAGCTGACACACACACACACACAGGCACACACACACACACACAAACACACACACATCTTTAAAATGTTGGCAAAACGCCTCCCATGAGACCACAAAATGCAAACATTTCCTAACTTCAGAAGACGTCCCAGTGAGTGTGAATCATTTTTGAAAGAGGGCCTGGATGAGTAACACATGAGATGAAGTGTGAGAGTTAACAAAGTGAGTTTCAGCAGGCGGTGCTCTTTTGTCTCTTTGAAAAATGGTAGCCTAAAAACTGACAGGTTATATTTTTCAAATCAGTACCCGTTGTCTGCCCAGGCTCAGCAGGTTTCTGTTTGTGATGAATGCCAAGGAGGAAAACATGTTTTGAAAAAACAAATTTGCTGCAAACTTTTCCACCAAAATCAATTTCTGAGCAACAAAGTGAATCAGCAACAAAAGCCGCCGCTGTTTCTCACCGATGCTCTGACATGAATCTCCAGCTGAATCTCCCGTTATCACCGTCATACATCCTGACTGAGAGAAACTGACTTGAGAAGCAAAGAAACACTGCTGCCACAAATTTAACCCAGTGTCTTGGGTCACCCAACTGAGCTGTTATAATAAGAAAATAATAAACGGGACATGGAGACGTAATGGAGGCGCACTGAGCAGTGACATACTTCTTTTTAATTTCCTCTCCCCACACATCACAAACAGCAGCAACCCTCGCCCTGCAGCAGCCCTGAGGGGACCTCACTGTGCTCCCTGGTGGGGAGTCTTCTAAATCACAAAGTTACGATGGTCAGAGATTAGTAATCGATGGCTGTCAGCATAGCAGCCCTCATCAACCCGATCCTAACCTCCGATGACTCAAGCCATTGTACAAGAATAAGTGAGTTTTTTTTATGTGTATTCTAACTTTGTGAGAACTGCAGTGAGTTAAACCACCATGTCAGGGAGCAACAACACAGCGTTTCAATAAAAGATTTTATAATTAATTATAAGTCATTCATTATTTTTTCAAGGGTTGCATGAAGTTTTAACATTAACTTGTACTTTTACTGCTGTCAGAAAAAGAGACTAAAACAAAAAAAAAGACTCGGATGGGATGCTCATGTTGTTCTGTGTCTGCTGGATGTTGAAATAGCGGTTCTGATGGCCGAATTCCATTTAGTTGTTGGGCTTGTTGCTTCATAGGTATCGATTACATTTATATTTAACTAAATTGTTTTCCCAGTTACATTGTGATGACAGACTTAATATGTTTTGGGCCGAATGAAGCCCCTCATTCTTCTACTATGCCAGAGTCCCATCATAGCTACATTAAAGCACTTTGGTTGAAGTTAATGAATGTCGTTTTGGTTCTACTATATGTTGTATATCAGCATTTTTGCAGCTGGCCATATTTGTTATTTGACAACATTACCTTGTTAATGTCACATTCTCTTCCTCAGATATTTGCCATTGCAAAGTAATGATGGATTGGATTTGTATGGCGCTAAATGGCAGCCACGCTTCCGTCAGTCTGCCCCAGGGCAGCTGTGGCTACTATCGTAGTTTACCAAGGAAACAATGACCATGACACAATTGGCTGGGCGGGGATCGAACCGCCGACCCTCCGAACATAGGCAGCTGGTTGCTGATCCCCCAAATTGAGTTTGGTCATCTCAGGGTCTCTGTCTGACTGACAGGCTTCAAGCTCTTCAAATGGTAAATCAAAAAAATAAGAAAACAGCTAACATTACACATTTTAGAAAGATAACAGACACATTTTGATAATGCCAGGTGCAGCTCTGAAAAAGACATGTTGGTCGAAATCTGAGAGGCTGGATCATGCTATGGCAGGATCTCACACACACATATAATCAGATGACAGTTCGGTGAATCTTTTTACTGGGGTGTGTGTTTTAACCCCTCTGCCCTCTTGTGGTCAAGAATTGCTGAATACAGCTTTAATGTAAACTGTATTTGGGAAAAGTCACCTCATGAGCATTATGTCTGTAATAACAGTGAAAAGCTACAGAGGGATAGAGGTAAAAAACAAACAAAAAAACCCCATAAGAACCAGCCATCAGGCACATATAGCTTTAAGAATCCCCTCGCCTGCTTGTGATGAGGGCAAACTGTGATGCTAAAAACACAGCGTACATACTGTAGCCACCAGGTCAGCTTAGTTATTTATATACTTTACTGTAACTTTCCCCCTGTGAATTCTGTGACGGGAGGTTTGTCTAAGTACCTGCATTCGAGAGAGACATAGAGAAGAGACAGAGAGAGGGAGACGGGAAGGAGAGAGAGAGAGAGGTAATTAGAATCCAGTGATTAATGTTCTAATGAGTTTATTCTCCAAGGGGATTAACGTGGGGGCTAATAGCAGCTGTGCTAAAAACATCCCAAAAAACCCAAAACACAGGAGACACAAACACAGGCGCAGGATTTACTGGTCCAAGAGAAGAAAACATTAGTTTGTTGTTGTTGTTTTTGGAGTTGATTCCGTTAGTTTCACATCGACTCGTGCAACCTTGGGACGACCTTAGCTCAACTGCAAGAGTCTATCTTCAACTTAGCTAAGACATTGAGGAAGGGATGAAGTAGAGGGTAAACCCGGCAGACGTTTTTAGCATTTATTTACGTTTTCATGTGCAGCAATTAGAATCTTTAATGAGACATTCAGTTTTGTTCAACAACAGCAAAGTGCAGCTGGTTTAAGTCAATCCGACTCAATATGGTCTTAGAGTCTCCTGTTTTTGTGGCAGTTGTTTGTAGATATTGTAGATTGGTGGAAAAAAAAGGGGGAGAGTTGAGAAGAAGGTGAGAGAAGCAGATACGAAGACGAGAGGAGAGGAAAAAATATATACCCTTGTAACCAATTGGTTTTTGGAGTGATAGAGAGAGTGACATTCGGGTTGGCTTAGCCCTTTTCTGAAGGAAAAGGAGAGATTAAGACAATCCGCAGCGAGCCACCTTCCCTACGCCAAGGTGCTTAGGGACCCAGGGAGCAAAGAGGATTGCGGGAGAGAGAGGGGGCTTCTGGGATAGCGTCGCGGGGATCTTAGAGGGCATTAGCAGTAACGTACGCTACCTGAGGTAGACAGAGAGGAGACCACACCACCAGCACTGGACCCCATTGTTGACTGGCTTAGTGGTCCTGTCACACACACACACATACACACACACACACACACACACACACACACACACACACAAACACACATGCACGCATACACCAGCAAATACTTAAAAAAAGTACAACATTTCATCACAATGTATTAAACATTAACATATGTGCACACATACTCAGCATAATGTATAAAAATGAACTTCCACATGAACAAAGACACTTAGACACACGCGAGCACACTCACACGTCTCTGGTTTCTTTGTCATTTTTCGACAACTCAAAATCAATTTTTCGAAATAAGCCAAAAAACACATTTGAAAATAGGTCAATAATTTGAATGCAACCAACTTGGGAACACTTTTCTATCCATAAGCAGTATCTCAACATTTAATAATGGTTTATACCCCCTATTGTAGATGTTAGGTACATATACAGTAAGTGCTTATTAATACAGTTTCTAACAACTATAACTCCTCTTGTAGGCACTTGTAATTAACAGATGCAACACATCCTCATACCTAAAGGACTGAACAGGTCGTCAGCTTCTCCAGAAACAACAAGACCATTGAGCGTAACAAGCGACACAGTTCGGTAGGTTTAGGAAAACATTGCTGTTTGTTTTGAAATTTGAACTATCACTTCTGTAACTTAAGCTTTGTTGCATCAGGGAACTAACTGTGTGTTACGTCATGTACATGCTGTGACATCATTAGTGAGTTAAAAATAACTCACCCTCAACTTCTGGTTTCATAATGGACATGAACAGTCAGCCGCCTGAATGACAGTCCTGTGTTTAACCCAACTGTGCACCTCCAACCTCCTCCCTATACAGACTTTTTAATCTTTATACTACTTCTCCTCAATTCCTCCTTTAGAGTCATCATGTTAACCTCAGCTGGTACAGGTCGCCATCTAACAAGAAATGCACATATGGTCATAAGAAGCTGCTTTCATTTTTAACCTATACGGTTGTTTTACTGACGAGGACAGACTCTATCTGGGGTACACAAAGAAAGTGAATGACAATATTCTTAAACTATAAATAGCCGTAGTAACATAAAATATATCCTCATGGGAGAAATTCTGTAACACCAACAATGTACAATAGTAAACACCTAAAAAAGTCATTACAGTACTTATGCATCTCAGTAAATATAGCATGTCATGAACATTTTAAAAGGGACTGACAGTAGAATTTTACCACTCATATAGGTTCATAATGAAGGTGGAAATGCTTCTTTATTACTTCAAAATGTAAAATAGACTTTTGTACCGTAAACTATATGCCTTTGACAAGAACAGTGAACATATGTTTAACACTCTTCAAGGCAAAGTACATTAGGTATAAACAATACGGGCGTCTTGAGTTTGACCCAATAACCAGAATAAATTCACTAAATATGTTTCTTTAAAACCACAGGTAAGATGAAAAGTGAACATTTCTTTGTGCTGCAGCCTGCAACTTGTTGTGTTTATGGTCTGCTTAAGTTTACACAAAAAAAAAAAACACTTGCTTAGCGCTGGGAAAACATCATGGTTTGGCTTAAAACACAAGTTTTCTGCATCTGCTAACATTAAATCCTGGGGACTGGGCTGTTACTGTGTGAAGGTTTCCATGTCAGTCATGCATCAGAAAGTCATAAAATCACAAAGAATCTTTCGTCAAATTAATCAAATAGGTAATATCTTGCTATTTCATGCTGTTGTTTCCACATTGCTCACAGATATAAGACATTGTAGAGAGGTTACACTGTGTGATTTAAAACACATACATAGACAGAAGACGGAAATCAATGAGCCATTTAAAAGAAAATTAAAAAAAAATGGATAATGGCTTCATGTCCGTCACGTCATTTCTTATAGTCAAATACTGAGAAACCTGATGTGTTTTTATCTGCTTCAAAAACATGAAAGTTTTTTTTTCTTTTTCTTTTTAGTTAGCATTGCAATAGACCATGAAGTGACACATTCAAATGTTTTATGACCCTAAGTTTAACTTTTTACCTCCAGAACTCTACAGTTCCTTTTTTTTATTTTACACCTCTTTTTACCATTCTCCAACACATTGTTAATAGCTTTTATTCATTTATTTTTCTTCTAGCTTCCAGGAAATCGTTGCTTTTAATTCATTTCAATTCAGCATAAAAATCAATTAACCTATAGAAATGTATCACATTGCAGGAAACATTGTGTTGCCTTTATTATGTTTTGGTAGGACTGTAACACAGCTGAGAGCGAGTAGGCAGCATAAAGCCATTAGCTGTTAATTGGCTAAAACATGAAAAAACAGAAGAGCTCATTTTGCCGACACGATGAGAACACGTCGATCGGATCTGGAATTAATGTTTACTGCAAATATCTTATAAATATTCAAACAATAAGTGATTATGGTGATATATTCTTCATTAGCATGCTGTATGCACAGTCGAGAAATCTCTGTTCAACATAAGAGTGCCGACCTACTGAAGATTTGTCGTTAAATCCAACAACTTACAGTGTATTGTGCAGTCTGGTATTTTTTCCATGCCTGCAGAAAATATCACATTACATTCCTGACACTGTGTAATCAGGCTGGATTTACTCCTAAATCTGATGCAAACGGTTGACTCAGTATTTTGAGTTAAAAATTTTTTTTTTTTTTTTTTTTTTTTGCTGGATGTTGGTATTTTTTAGCAGTGCCATGTTGTCGCAGCACAGCCTAAATCTAATCTGGGTTCTGCTGGCTTGTACCTTTGCCTGAGACATTGAGGAATTAAGGAGGAGATTAAGGTGTGTGTGGTAATCTATAAGGATGTGTTGATTTGTAAAGGTGGGAGCAGGGATAAGCATGACTTGTGTGTGTGTGTGTGTGTGTGTGTATGTGTGTGGATTTGAGAGTTACATAAGTAAAGAGTTTGATTCAAGTTGCATTTCCGACTCTCTCTCTCTCTCTCTCTCTTACACACACACACACACTGTACATACACATCGATGCATATTAAGACATACACAGATGCTCTCTATTACGCTGCCATTCAGTCACACAGTGATCTGTCACGTCCGTTAAGATTAGTTGTCACTGTCTTTGTTAAGAAGGTGATTAATGTGAGTGTCGTACCGTCTAATTGGCTTGGGTGTATGTGTGTGTGTGTGTGCATGTGTATGTGTGTGTGTGTGTGTGTGTGTGTGTGTGTGTGTGTGTGTATGCAGCCTCAGGGTAAAGCAGCATGACAGCTGCAAGAGGCCTCAAAAACGAACCACCCTTCCCGCCTTTCTCTCCATCCATCCTTTCAATCCAGCACGTTAGAGTGATGGAGGACTCTGAGATCTGCTGCTCTGGTTAAAAACCAGTTGATCTCAGGTGGAGGCTCTCTTTGTGATATTGTAGACACACACATCAAAGGATGGAAGATTCTCTCTCTTCAAACTGTTCACCACTGAGTGCATGTGGTCTGATAAATTGACTCCAGTGATGTGACTTAGTACACTTAACTATAATCCTAAATCACTGACTTTAGGTATCTATGTACATTTTCAAGTGATTCTGTTACAACACATTGTAAAGCGTCACATTAAATTCAAGTTTTGAGTCAATATATAGAAATAATAATTTGTACTCATTACTTGGTATCAAAGGTAATTTGTTACATTACTCGTTATAATACCACTGTATATAACTCTTACAGGTAACATCTCAAACAGCAGTGAAGCTGTAACTTGTAACAGTAACTTGAGTATCATTAGTGATTTTGAAATTGTTATCCCTTACACTGCTTGTTACTAGGAAAAGTAATGAAATTACAGTATTATATTAAGGGTTTACTGCCTTTTGTCTCCTGTTATCAATCACTCATTAGATGGCAAATTTACATGTAATTAAGATACTTAAAGTGTTGGGCTAGAAACTGTTCAGGCAAATTTATTTTTGAGCGTAGCCTAGTTGCATTGTGGGTAATGTAGGCGCCATGTTTTGAAGACAAAGGAGAATGCATGGAATGAAAAACAGCATTTTTAAGCTTTCCAGAGAGAATCTAACAGCGTTATAGGAGTGCAATGCCAGACCAGTGGACCAGTGTCATGCCTGTATGGTAAATACACTTCAGTTTCTGTGCATATAAAAAAAAAGATATATGTATATGTATGTATATGTGTCAATTAGCAACCTTTGGGGGCTCTACTAGGTCCATTCTGTGACTTTAGTTTAAAGGAAATGTTGTCCTGACCCTGGTTGCTGATATTTTTAGATCCTCATGTCATGCAACCACGTTCCAATAAGTGCCACTTCTCAATCTTTATAGGGAGATTATTTGGTGAGTATAGCTGCAATCACAGTTATAGTTTTCTGTGGCCACTTTACGCTAATTATTTCTGTTCATATGGGAAGGAACCTTTCTAAATTGGTCGTTTCTACTCCAGAGACTAGAAACAGTTGCGAAGACTGAAGAAGCAGTTACACTTGTGACGTTGTTTGCTGCACCTGGTGCCTCTTAATATCCAAGAACTTCACCGGATCTGGCAGGTATGAATGGACCTAAGTTGGCTCACATTCGGTCCTCTGGTTTGTCGCACAGAGCCAAGAGGGGCAACACTTGATGTCAGACTCCACGCAACTTTCCTACCATTTCCATCTCTGTATTTCTTTCATTGTCCAAACACCTTTTTTTCTGTGTACTCCTCTAACTCTCTCATACTTCTTCCTCTCCTTCTGTTTTTGCCTCCATCATTTCCTCCGTCATTTAACTTCCCTCCAACGTCATGTTTTGCTAGCTGCATCCAAATCTCCCATCAAATTAGCGTCAGAGCAAAACCATTCAGCCCAGGCTCCCGACAAACTAAATACATATTGGATGCTTCTGCAGCACACAATACATCCATCACCAGCATTCAGTGCCAGTGCAGGATGTGGTGTGTCCATATATCATGGTAAAAAGTCTTTCACAGGGAGTTTGTGGACTGCAATCAATGCTGGCATTTTCTAATCACAACCACAATCTTCTCTAATCTTAATCAAATGCTTTAGTTGCCAAACCTCACCATTCACAGTGAACTTGTCATGCTCTGATATTACAAGTATAATAAATGAAGTGTTGGCAGTGAACATTCAAATGCATTGTCACTAAAAGGTGCCCGTTGTAAGGTTGGGAAATAAATTGTAATCAGAAGAGGAAATATCTTCATCAACTGATTTTTTTTTTTATGCCTAAACAATCTAAATTAACAAACTCTCTTTGCTTTCGTGACTGAATAAACTTAATAAACACACCTTTAAGGATGACATAGTTTAAACTGTTTTACTTTGTTTATATGTGGCAGACCCTGCCACCTTACCAGCTTCAAACAGTGTTCTGCCAACCTTATTTTCCTCTGAGAACAGCTTGTTTATTCAGTTATGGAAAAAATAGATTTTTTTGACTTTGTATCATTACCTCATTAATATTGGAAATTTTCAAATTCTGAGCTTGAATTTATTTTCTAAAACTACATAGTGCCCCTTTAACATAATGGGTTTTACAGAAAAGCCGTAAAAGATTAAAACATCGACATCTGACAGTGTATGATTTTTTATTCATGTTGCCTCATTCTTTTAGACAGCATTCTTATGAGAGGTCTATAATCAAAACATTTCTATACAGCGTGGTCAAAAAACTCCACATGGTACCTTTAAGTCCCGAGAGACTGTAAAGAAATCCTTTTCTGCGACTCATTTCCTTCTGCGGTGAGTTTTCTGTTATTTACATCCTGTTTTTTCCGCTCTTACAGCAGTAACAGGTGGGCCCAAAGGGGCACCACAGGGAGAGAGAGAGAGAGAGAAAGAGAGAGAGAGAGGCTATGATGGATTGATGGTGGGCACGATTGATGCCAACCTCTCTGTGACAAGGAGAGGCAGCTGAAACAGACGGTTCCCACCCCTTTATTTGTGTGTGTGTGTGTATGTGTGTGTGTGTGTGTGTGTGTGTGTGTGTGCGTGTGTGTGTATGTGTGTGTGTGTGTTGTCACACTGCCTTGGCAGGGGTGGCACAACCATCTGCCTGGGCAAGGTGGTGTTTGTGCGTGTGTGTCTGGGGGAAGACAGGCCGAGATAAACGGGTGATTGAGTGTTTGAGGCTGCCTGGTGTAAGTGAATGGACCACTGGCACTGGCTGCAACACGCACGCACGCACACACACACACACACACACACACACACACACACACACACACACACACACACACACACACACACACGGTCAGCTGTATGCATGAGACATTAGGCTATAGTTGACCTGCTTGGAGACAGACTGGGCACCATGTTTGTTTATAGCCTAGAGAGTGCATGCATGTGTGTGTGTGTGTGTGTGTGTGTGTGTGTGTGTGTGTGTGTGTGTGTGTGTGCGCATGTGTGTGTGTGTGTAATATTGCTTTAACTACTGTACATGTATATTTTTTCTCACTCAACGGTAGCATTGCAGCACTAAACTGGAAGGTTGAATAATTTGTCTTTGCATGTGTTTGTACGAGTGTTTATCACTTGCTTGTGTGCCTGCCTATACTTGGTACACAAATGTGAATGTGTGCTTGTGTGTGTTCATGTATGTGTCTCACACAGTCTCCAACTGTTTAAAGGTCTTGTGTGGTGAATAAATATCCCCTCTATGGAGTAGTCAAGGCTGCTGTAACATCTGTTGTTTCTACACTAAAACTTTCCCAACAACTGACACACAGCCAGTATTAGTAGTCCGGAGGCTGTATATTTTTACTGCACAGTGTACGTGTGTTTGTGTTTGTGTGTGTGTGTGTCTGTGGGCCTGTGTGTCTGTATGTGTATGTGTCTGTGTGTAGGTTGTCCAGCAGGCAGTAGGTGGATGTGCCTCAACTCTTCGTTTTTTTTTTTATTTTATGAAATCCAAGCAGATGAATGAAAGCATACAGAAGTAGTTTGGTCAAACTGACATTACTCTCCGTACAGGAGACCTTGGAACTGAACTTGCTTTGTGTGTGTTCCCACAGGACGAGGCTCCCTCGCTACAATAAGAGCTCTGAAGAGCAGGACGACAACAGAAATGTTTCCTCCTGTTCGAAAAAGAAATGAGACTGTGAATCACTGTGTTGAATTCAAAGAATGTCGGATTTTGACTGTATTATGTATTCTGTTTATTTTGACTAAAAAAGACAACTAAAAAATGTGTGTGTTGAGTGACGTTCATTTACCATCTGCATGTGTGACGATGACTCAAAAGAAAAGGCCTGTGCATTATTTCATCACAGTGATTATAATGTTTTAACTGAACAGATATTTCATGTAGACACTCTGCAGAGAGTCTGATGTTTGCCACTGTACTGGAAGTTGACAGCTCACTTAACAAAGACACTGAGAGAGAAGAGCACAAACAACTAGATTGTTCTGTCTCCTCATCTCTCTCACTCTCTCTCCCACCTCCTCTTCTCCTTCTCTCCTTCCCTCTCTCCCTGATTGAGACACAGAGAGAAACCACTGAGCAGTGAGAGCAACAGTATCTGCTGTAATCACACTTGTCTGTCTGCAGCCTATTGACTCTCAGGTTAACTGAGACCCACTGTGTGTGTGTGTGTGTGTGTGTGCGTGTGTGTGTGTGTGTGTGTGTGTGTATGCGTGCGCGTGTGTGTGTGTGTGTCCAAGGTTTAACTTCCACAATAGAAAGAAGTACTCTTTAAAATTCCTACTAATCATTAAATATTACGCGTATTTTCTTTATTGATATTGTTATATTATTGTTGTGCAGTGTTGTAAAAAGTACCCAAAAGTCACACTTGAGTAAAAGTATCTAGATACCCTGTTAAAATATTACGATTGCATATATAAGTGTCTGACATTAAAAGTATTAACAGTAATGATCTCGCCACAGATGTTCTTAAGTATCAAAGGCACCATTACTTTTGAACAGTTACAAGTTAATGTTTAAGCTGTATACTTGGTGTCGACTCAGCTTTTGCGTCATCGATCTTGCCAGTTATCAAATTATCAGATAGTGGATAAAAATTCATGTAAAAATGTGTTGCTTTGGCTTAGATGCCGCATGTAATCAGCAAAGTAACTAGTAATTATAGTGATCAAATCAATGTAGTGGAGTTAAAAGTATAAAGTGGCAAGTAAGTAAGTAAGTACTCAAAAAGTTAAGTAAATGAGCTCAGATACGTTCCATCAATGCCATTATGCTTTATTTACGCACACTTTTACCTTAATAAACTCTTTCACTCATAGTTGTTATACTGATTTGTATCCCTGACTCTTAAAATTAACAGGTCCTTCAATATTTTGCTTGATGACAAAAAAAGTTTGTTTTTCCCAACAAACCGGCCACACACTCAAATCTGTATTACCAAACTTCCTGGTCTCTGTCCTGCCCTCCGACCCTCCTCTCACTCTACCTATCTGTCCATTCCTCCCCCCTCCTCTCTCACTTTGTCCAACCACTCTCACTTATCTCCTTCCTCACTCCCTCCCTCCCTCCCTCCCTCCCTCCCTCTCTCTCTTCCTACCTGCCAGCTGCTGCTCAGGGCCTCCTGACTCTTGAGTTCTCCTCAGACAAAAGAATGGATAGAACTACAAAAAAAAAGAAACGAATGACAGCTATGGGCTCCTTTGTTCCCTGTTTCTAGGCTCTCTCTCACTCTCTCCCACTCGCTCGCTTGCTCTCTCTCTCTCTCTCTCTCTCTCTCTCTATCGCTCGCTCTCTATCCCTCCCTCTCCTCTGTTTTATCCCTGAGGGAGTCTTCATGTGCTCTGGTGTCTCAGTCTTGTCTAACGGTCACTCAGACCATCTTGTCTGCACAACTCCAACTACAATGGCTCGCTTTCTAACACAGGGCCAAACACGGGGCCAGCTGGGGCTTCATCGTCAGTCTCATTTCCACCACAGCGCCCAAATACGACTCCACAGGGTTTATTACTCATAGGCCTGATTTCCTTTACAGGGTCCAGGTCCACTTCACCTTCATTCAATGGCCCTCTTATCTCATCATTTTTTTTCAACTCTTATATCATTTTTAACCATGTTTTTATTGCTGGTTGGTGTGTTAAAAAAAATAAATCTGTGTGACCTGGCAAATGATTGAGCTGTGATAGAAGAAATATGGCTTAATATTTAACCAACTTGTCAGCCATTTATACTAACTCGTCTCCTAAAAATTATGTGCAAATGTTGTTATTATTTTATTTTAGATTGAGTTCAGTGTTTGGGCCATGCAGAAGATGTTAGAGGGGCAGGGGTCCAAATTTATTAAAGGGTTATTTTTGCAAACAATTAAATAAATAAATGCCTGGAATGTCTATTTTTGTGACACTGTTAACCTCATCTTTATCTTGGAAATGTATGTAAAATTATCCGAAAACGCCAATCCCAGTCCAGCCAAAAATAATTTCAAAGCTGTTATCGATCCATCGGGAGTACAGACTTTTTTTTTTACCAGGCTGTCAGAAGTTCTGTTAAAAACAAGTGCTTGAGTGGAAAAACAGCCTATTCAAAGAGCAATACCCATAAAACTGCATAAGCAACCACGTTTAAGGATTTAAAAACTAATACGCGTGATCACTCATTGGCTGTTGTAGGCTCCAGGGCGGGCATATACATTCCACTCTCCTTAAATGAGCTGTCAATCAAATGGCTACCATCTCAGGATCACTGGTGTAGAAGGATAAAGTGTCTGCTGTGAAAGGAGGAGTCTTTTTATGGATTAAAGAGTAACAAAGCATCTGCTATCACTTTTTTTGCCATTCTGTCACCATTCAATCATGGAATATTGTGATATGGACTAAATATGTTACTGAAATGGATCTAGTGGATATTTGGGAATACGAGAAGACAGTTTGATGCACTACTGAAACATTGTTGAGTTGGAAAAACCTTTGTATATGCTAGTTTATTAGCTTGTTTGTTTGTTCGTCCGTTGATTGTACCTTGCTGATGTGGTTCTATCTTGAGTGGTTTGCGTGAATAGAATCAAAAGAAGTTAAGTTGTCTAACCCTGTATGACAGGACTACACACTTAAATTGAAGGCATTAGCCAATTAGCTTAGCTTTTTTTGTATTTTTCAGTTAACTAGCCAGAGCTTACCAGGCCTATTAAAATGTAAGCATTCACACACTGCTACATGATACACCTTTAAGTAGGGTTTCATGTCATAACTATTTACTTACCAACGCTGAATTACACCCTCCAACAGAATCACAACCTAGAAAGAAGCGTACATCTACTCAAACGCATGAGGCTTGTGCTTGTGACAGAGCTGTATTTATGTAACATTAGTGAGTCATCCTCATCTAAAGTGTAATGTAAACTAGCTCAGTTTGCTTAGTTAGCTAGACCGTACCCGTATTAAGAAAAAAAAGCAGCAAATTAACTAAACAACGAAGTAAACTGTAATATGAAGCGTAATAATATTGAGTGAATACCAAAAGAGTTTCAGGCAAACTCAGTTTCAAGTAGAAAAGTT
Source organism: Diplodus puntazzo (assembly GCA_963678695.2). NCBI lineage: Eukaryota > Metazoa > Chordata > Actinopteri > Spariformes > Sparidae > Diplodus > Diplodus puntazzo. The sequence continues at coordinate 27,387,686 of OZ023163.1, forward strand.
CATGAAAGGACAATGACAAACATCTATAAAACATTGGATCATGGCTGCTTTGCTTTCATTCAAAAGCTTGTGGGTGCTATTGACTGTATAGAATAATGACAGTCCCCACCACAATGCTGCTGTTTGTCTGAAAATCGATTCGATCCTTAAACACAAATCTGTGGACTAACGTACGATGAGATCTGATCAGTTGAAGGGTATTTTGAAAAGCTTTTAGTGTCTTCAAAATGTCCTTGAGTTCCTTCAATAGCGGCGGCGACAAACATTTTATTTGGATATTATTAAAAAAAAATAAACACAGTGACTGTAAATGTGCGCACAGATCGATTGGCTCGCACAATAGGATTCAGATTTATCTTCATGGAATCCAAGGCTGTGAAATGTTTGTGGGCTCAGGACGAAAGACAGTACAGACAGGACAGTTTGTATATTTTTCACGGATTATTTAAAACATAATGGTCATGACCTGGGGCTGAAAGGGCCTTCTTGGAAATTTTGCCTTAGGCTCGATCAGACCATAGAAGCTGAAAATATGCAACGTTTTAATTATGTCTCGAGACAACTATCACTCTGTTTGAATGCGTAAATTATTGATCTGAAACAGAGGTACAGAGACTGAATTTCGACATTGGTGTATGCTGTCAAGATGCAGCAACATGGAGGTGAAGACAATACTCCCCACGGATACAAAAAGTATGCACTTAAACTTGCAATCGACTACTATGCTTTAATTTATCATTCTGAAATAAATACTAATCACGAAGTGTAGAAATAAATGACACCATACGCATATAGATTGGTTCACGTTTCACGTGTTATTTGGCCTGCTAGCAGGCTGGATTTTTCCTAGAAAAATACATTTATATACTGTGTCTGTAACTGTAGCCACACAGGAGAAGACATCTTGACAGCTTTGGACAGTTGCCAGGCTGCTCGTGGTATGCATATTGCTAATGCTGTCTTTGCAACAGCGGCACCAACAGCAATACCAAAGGGGAACGAAAGTTTAAAGTTGTCTAATACCACTTTATCTATCCTTCCAAGGTGAAAAAACAGCTCATGATATTTTAAAGACGAGAGCAGTGAATGAGTTTTGTGTCGAAAGCAGTGATAAGTGATCCACATTTTAGTCCACATTGACTGCCTTTGTGCTGACTGTGTGAATAGTTTAGAAAAGCTGCAATCAGTGTTGAGAAATAAATACTACCAATTGTCGAAAAAAAAAACTTTAATTAAACCCTTTTTCATGTAACAACTTCCTGTCTGCGACTGACAAGCCATACGTCTGAACAAACAGGATGTTTTGAGACAGATAGTGACAGATAAGTGGTGTGTGTGTGTGTGTGTGTGTGTGTGTGTTTTGTCAACCCTCTGTCGAGTGAAATGTGACTGGATTTCTCACAGGTGAGATGAAGTGCATTGTGGGAAGTGTTAATGTTTAACAGTGTGTACATATGAGGCAACACTGAGGTAAGAGGAAAGATGGATGAGAGAGAAAAAGTATGAAGGCTCTATCTCTCTATCTATCTATCCATCTATCTTTCTTTCATTACAGAGTTCCTCTTATTAACCTGTTGCCCTTGGGGACGTTAATAATACAGAAGGAACTAATTTTGAATTTGACACCGAAGATTGCCGGCCTTTAGCTTTACAAAATACCTCCTCCATCAATTATTGAAAGAGCAAATCCAATATGGGAGGGCAGGCCACACTGACGGACCGACGCAGGGACAGAATGAATGATGGACTGATGTGGAAATAAACTGATACACCGAGAGGCAGACAGGTGGGTAAAGGTAACACAGGACGATGCCAGGTTTCCATCTAAATGAAGTGGAAATCTAAGCCAACATTTTAAGAAAAATATGTGAAAGAAAGGTGAATTAACTTGTCTATGCTTCCACTGCTGTTATGTGGATGCTGGAGCTAGTTCATTGACAGCTGGAGGCACTAATTATGTGCTCTTAAACCGTTGCAGAGGAAGAGAGCACAAAAAGGTGACCTGATCAAAAGAGTTAGTCAACTCTCAAAACATTAAAAACTGTAGAAAACATGATGGAAACAAGTTATTTATGTGTGTTTAATGAAGGTTATTCATTAGAGAAATGTCAGTATTCTTTCTTATATTTCTGAATTTACACTTTTTCATGCACAAATTAAAAATGTGTGGTTTGAGAAACACTTTGAATGACTTTAAGCATTTATATTATGCATTTATATGTGATTTCTCAAAAACAAAATAAGTTTAACTGTCTCTTAATATCCATTCTTTTGTAAAATGTTAATCCTTTCAGCTGTGTTCTTGTGTGGCCTGCCCTCTTCCAGGTAACCATGGCGGAGCGGAGGCCGTGTGGCTCAGGCATCACTTGGCCTGCTGAGTCACCTTCCTGAAAAATTGTAAACCATGATCTTGTTGTTCTCTTCTGCACATGTGACATCTATTGCATGTGTTGCATTTGCCCCCCGTAAACGGGTTGTGAAACACTTTGAAGCAGGACGGAGAAGAAGCTGACTGATCTGCATGGGACTGGTGCGTGAGTATGATGTGGTGTGAGGATTACAGCTCCTAATACCAGGTGTTAGAGAGCAATCACCCTACCCATACATACACACACACACACACACAAACACATACACGTCACAGCCCGTCTCCAAGCACCTCAGCTCTCCATCAGCACACAGATAAGACAAACACAACACCCACGCACAACTGTGTGACTCACCGCGCACAAACACACTCACACAGGTGAGGCGCGCGCACACGCACACCTGTGAACTCGCAGAAGCGCGCTCGGATAGAAAAGCATGTCTACATCATCACTGGCGCGCGCGCACACACACACACACACACACACACACACACACACACACACACACACACACACACACACAGATCAGAGTGCATTTACCGAGCTGGCTCACTGCCTAAGCTGCTAATTACAGCTGTGTGTGTGAACTCTCACTCTCGCTGACTGAACAACCCGATATTAAACACCAGAGAGAGAGAGAACCTCAGGGTAGTTCCTCCATAATCCATATTTAATGGTGTATTATGGTACAGCTTGTGGTTGTGTTCTGCTTGTGTTTTCATTAGGCCGATTAAAGGGATATTTACAGAAACCTTCTGTTCTGTAAATAGTTTCTGTGTGTGTGTTGTGTGTGTGTGTCTGTGTGGGTGTGGGTGTGCATGAAGATGCTCCTCTCAAGCTGTAACGTCTTTGACCTTGTTGCCCTTTTCTCTGTAATATACAGTCAAGGCGCAAGTTATGTGCAGCTTAAAGCCCTTCAGCCACAAAGTACAGTGGACTGTGAGAGCAGCTCAGAAGACTTGTGAAAACACATTTTATTCTCTGGATTACGCAGAGCGCACAAATAATTTAATTTATTAGCTTTCTTTCCCATGAATGACTGTTTACTCATGAGGGGCTCAGATCAGTCTCACAGTCAGAGGCATGACAGTGTAAGTTTTAGACACTGAACATCAGATCAGTCCTGATCGCTGTTCCGTCAGTGTACACAAATATATACAGTATATAATTGAATGTTTATGAATGCAAACAGCAGCATCAAGATGGTGATGATAATGTGGTCGGCATCTTCACAACAGAAGTTTCGACATCTGGTAGACACTGTCCATCCACTTTGACTCCGTTTGAGCACAAAGCATCAGTGACAGAAAAACACTGTCCATCTCATCTTCCAAGCTGGATTAGCATGGTTACCATCCTTGAATTCTCCTCTCTTCTCCCTGAGATCGTCCGGCTGGTCAGGGTGGGTGGTCCAAAGATGCCATGACCAGTGATCATCTCAAGTCTGCTGCTGTATATCTGTAATATCCCATAATGTTTTGTACAAAATACAGATTGCTGTTTTGCTCCATTGTCTCAAACCAAATAAAATGTCTGGATATTTTTTTTCTATTCTTTGATGATGATTATTGATATGTGCAATGACATATGCCGCCTTCACATGTGATATTCTACATTGTCTAGAGTTGACTTTTTCTCACATGTACACAACAGGACATTTTTTGTGTCAACCAGATTCTCACCTACTAGAAATATGTATCCACAATATCATTGTCGTCAAAGTGCAGCTTTGTTCAAAGTGAACTCTGTGGCCTGCTCTGTTCACAATGAGCTCCATTAGACATTATGCAGACCTTGTACTCGGGAGCTGGAAGGATTCAGCTGATTTGAACATTAGCCTTCACACACGCAGCTCCTCCAGTTCATATAAAAAAGCAAGAGTAGCAGTGCATATTTGAAGGCTATGGATGCCTCTAAAGGTTCAAACTTTTGCTCATCACACTGAGCTGCTTCTTCAGACTCTGTTTCTCTTTATTTCAATGTCTTTTCTGTCCAACCTTTGCAACCTTAATTGTTTGAAGATGCTTTTGTGAGGAGTCATAAGAAGATGAGCAGATGTTGAAAACGGATGAGTGCAGAGTTTTTAAATGTGGAGATGGAGAAGGAGAGGGTTTATCCTCGAAGGTCAGGACACAATAGTTACTCGTGCTTATTCTGACACCACGGTGCTCAGTTCTGAACTAAATTTGGTCGTAATGTGCTCAGTTGTGCTGGTTTTTTACACTTTTCCCAGGAAATCTTCGGAGTCTGTGTGTAAGCATGATTGTTACAACATAAGGTCATATTTGTTTTTAAATGTGGCAAAAAAACAGATGAATTGTGAATAGGCCTTTATTCTTCTGAGTGATGGCTGCTGAAACAAAACTGTTTTTATACAACCTTATTCTACACATTGAGATTAAAAACGTTCATCCCGAGCAAAGTCGCTGAAAATTGACCCTGCAAAGGTTGAGAGTTGTTATTTAAAATTGAGCTGGCGATCTGCTGTACTTCTAATCCAGGTTAAGCTATCACTCACTCTGATGTATTCATCCAAATAAGTCTGGTGTCCAATTCATTGGTATATGTGAAGAGAAACAACTGACCAGTCAGAGCTTAGTGTGCAGGAGTAAGAATGGAGATGTCATTAGAGTTATTACCAGGCTGTGGCATGTTAAATATTTCAAAGGATTCTCATTTTCTAGAGCCCACTTGTCATGTCCCGATCCTATAATGCACAAATGCTATCCATTTAATAAGATAGTCTTCAAAAATGATTAGGAAAAATGGTAATATACTTTACAGCAACGATAACTATAAAAATAAAAATACATGAACTCATGTGCAAACTTAAAATAAGATGTTAATTTCCGCCGTTTTCTTCATTAAGGCTGGAGAGCTTTTAACGAAGAGCCTTTAATCAACCTATGATCTTTGTGTATCATCAATAAGTTATCAACAAAATCTAAAAGGGTCAATGATGGACACATTTGGGGCAGTAGACTCTTGGCACAACAGTCAGCTTTCAACAGAAGCATACGATGATATGTATGTTTCAGGGAACAGTGCACTGGTTTCTTGCCTCACACATTAGCACAGCTCTGTGCAGATTATCACAGGATCAGGAGCACACCTTTTGCTGTGACTTCACACTGTTTATCCACCCTGTGTGGAAATTTTAGTTTGCCGTCGTTCACTCACTCACTCCAGTATTTCCTAACGACTCAAGCTGGTATCTGCATGCATGCCTTGGTGTGTATGTTTGAGGGTTTGTGTAGGTGTACGTGCATGTCTTGCTGTGCCCTGGTGAGCTGGTTAAGCCTTCACTTTGTCTGACATGCGTGGAATTTTCCATCCTCAATTAAAAAAAAGTGAAGTGTCCTCATGTTGGATACCTGGTTATTTGTGGTTGGGAGGGCAGGAAACTGTCGGCATGTTTAACTTTGAAAAAGTCATGTAGACTTAGTATGTCTGTAACGATTCATTTGAGGCTGCACTGATAACAATTTTTATTTTAACAGTGGAAAAATAGTATTTGAGGTGTGAAAGGCATCATAAATCATCGCGATGTGTATCCCTTCAGGTCTACAGAGAGCGTTATAACTTCTTTCAGCTCATCATTTAGACCAGCAACTTTTCTATGTTCTGATAAACACGCTGTAAGCCACCTGCTCAGCATCAAATTGTAGGCAAAGATTGCAACTAGCGTTTGAGCAGTGTGAAGCATTAAGCAGGTTAAGACCCAAATATTTCCATTACATGACTCCAAATGAATGATTATGTTGCAAATGTCTGCTCAAAGCACTTGCTGCCTTGTTGCCTTGAAGGGGATAATATGTGAAAGAAGAAGAGAAATTTGTCACATACAACGTCCTGGTACTGGTACTGAGCAGTAAGCAGCCACTGAATGGTACCCAAGGACCAACCTTAGGTTTAGGCCAGACCAGGGCACTGGCAGGAAATTTAACTGTATGTTATGTAAGAAAGTTAATGTATGTAAATGTCATGAGTTACGTCGCGTACATCACTTAAGTGTACGAGACTGAATGTACTTATTTAAAGTATGATCTGTTCCTAAATCCAACATGCAGTTTAAGAGCCCAAACCTAACCAATCAGCATCCGTTTGACAACGTTAATAACAGCCCAGAAGCTGTCATACTATGTGAAGTCTTTCATTTTGAAAGACTAAACAGGTGTTGTATATAACATATTCTTGCAAAGTTGACAGCAGAGCCTTATTTTGAAAGTCAAATCAGACGTTGCATGTGGTAAGTGGTAAGTAAGGCATAACAGTTTTAAATTTTGGAAGACTGAGTGAATCTATGGGGTCTTATCTGTGATTTAGACATAGAGTCATACATAGACATCTTGCATTGTGCAATACTTTAGATGTTTCACCTCCACCTGACAAGCTTCAATTCCTCAATAATGCTCAGAATCTCATTTACGACTGTAGGGTGAGTCAACAGCAGCGGTGATAGAATGGCCACAGCTGCAGACAGGAAACTGCATCTTAGTAATTTACTTCCATCTCCAAATGGTTTTTCGGATTAAATGGGATCTTCTTTGTTCACACAAACACACATATTTAAAGCGTCAGTTTGAAGTTCCATGTTGGTCTACATAATCTGTATTGATAGAGGTATAAAAGGGCAATAATAACAAAGTGTTTCAGTGCGTATGAGTGTGTGTTCATGTACTGTGCGAAGGCGGATGTGTCCTCCTTCCTTCTGATGCTGCAGCCTGTGTGTGTGTGCAAGCATGCATGTCCCACGATTATGTCCGTTCTGTCTGTTTACGTGTGTGTGTGTGTGTCTGTGAGAGCATCTGCATGTGGGCCCACAATACTGTTAGGCTGAGGTGATGACAGAGGAGGAAGGTAACAGTTGAAGACGTTTCCAGATGAGTGCAGACACTGATGGCTCAGACTGATACAATGTCATAATGACCAGACTGAACGGGCCAGACAGTGTGCTGGTGTTATGTGTAGTGACGCTCACAGAAATACACACAGAAAAATCCACAGTTTAAACTAAGTACAATAAGTGATGGAGGGCAGATGTTTGTCAGAATTGCTTTAAAGGAGCATTCCGGCATTTTAAGAACATTGTATGATGAGAAATGTATTACTTATGTTTAATTGAATGCAACTCTTGATATTTAAACTTGCTGCTCACTTATCACTTTAGATATCGTAAATATTACAATTGTGAATTTGAATTTCTTCCCCAAAAACTACACAGTGTTCCTTTAAACTAGTATTAGTCCATGCTGCCCTATATTTCACTCCAACTCAGCTGTATACTGTATTTTCTACTGAATTGTTGTTTGTTTTGTTTTTTTACTCTTCCCCTTAATAATTTTTATGTGCAAACTGTAGAACAACTTTTCCATGCAAATTCATTTTCATGCATGTTAGTTTCCCAGCATTGCCAATGATGATTTATTTGTTTCACATTTCATTTGTTATTGTATATCTTCTATTATAGGGTATTTAACATGGTTTCATTTTCTCTGTTATGCAGAAATGTTTTAATCTGTTTTTTGATACAATAACATCTGAGCCAATGTAAATCTAAATATCTTCTATACATCTATAAATCCTCATTGGGTAACTGACTGAAGTAAATTTAAGTTTATAAATAACTTCTGTACGGTCAATAGTTCTCCTATAAATGATAAATAAAGCCACTTCTGATCAACCCATATCAGCCCACCTATTTCGGGTGCTGATGAGGTACAGGTCTGGATGTACTCACTCGCCCCTATTTGAAAGGTTTCCTGCTTTATTTACTTAACTGCTCAATACATGATTCTGTTTTGCTGACAATAATAAATGAAAAACCTCAATGGGTTTGAATAATCGTCAGTACTGCTCTGAGGAGGAGCTACCATGTTTACATGTTATAACTTGTAATCTAGAAGGTCTATCCAGGAATTATCTCTGCGAAAATACAATGCAGCTTCACTGTGAGGACAGGACCTCTGATAGTCCTTTCCTCCAGCCGTTCCTTTGCTTTTCGACTGCAAAAGAAACGCTCTAGACCAGGAAACTTGTTGGAAACAGCACCACACTCTGCTGGTCTGGAACAAAGACCCAGTTAAAGCAGCATTATGTAACTTTTCACCTTAAAATAACAGCTACAAATCATTTTGATGGTACAGTGTCTTGTAATAGGGTGAATGGTGTCTCTGTCTCAGCCTGTCTGCCCCCCTTTCACTTGTTTTTGTTCTATATAACTTCAGTAAGAGGGCAGGATCACAGTGTTACATACGTGTTTACTTCGACATACAAGCTTTCATTACATAGCATTGTTATGATGTAATGTGTTTTGTTTGTAGGTAGCAGCTACATTAGACCGGACCTGACCTGGGATTTGTAGTTACAACGGCGGCGTTGCACTGCAGAAAACTGTGGGGGGCGCCAAATCGCACAAAATGCCAATTTCTACATAATTTCTACATAAAGTCAAAAGTAGCCAAAAACAAACAAAAACCTTATTACCTCCATGTTTAACAAATAAAGATAATGTAGTATGTAGTCTTAGCAAACTAAAATAGCTGAAGGAGAACAGAGACCAAAAGAAGGACCTCGGGTATAGTAGCAGTTGTCGGCCATGGAAACATCTGTAGTTTGTAGTGATACTCTATGCAACATGCCAGGTTACTCTCATATGACACTGCTCAAGCAACCAAAATATCTTATGTTTACATTTGTTAAATACACTTGACACAGTATGTACATGAGCCGGCTTAAGGAAGTTTCCCCTCAGTGGAGAGTAGCTCTAAACTCTGTTATGCAGTAAACATTCGAAGTGCAAAACACGTCGGTGTCACAGGAATTTTCCAACTTCAGAAAAGTGTAACCTGCCAATTAAGGATTGAACCTTTTGTGTGAAGCCAGGGCCAGCTGTTGTGAGTGTGTGTGTGTTTGTATAAGTGTGTGTATGTGTGTGTGTACACGAGGAAGTGGTGAGGATGAGGCTCTGTCAGCAGGCAGGATTAGACCCAGTGCAGCTTCGACAAGAAGAACCTTTTCAGTACATCCCATCAAAGAACCATAACACACACACACACACACACACACACACACACACACACACACAGACAGACACCCACACACACACACACACACCACGCAACAAACCTTCCTGCGCTGTTTCACACTCTGTACGAGCAAATCAGTGTTCACACTGGGTACAGCACACCTGTTGGCATGTGTGTGAGTGTTTGCGTCTGTGTAAACCCTCCTCCAAGCAGCAGGGTTTTAGCGAGTGCATTTAGAGATCAGAGGTTTCTCAGGGCGATAATACAGAACACTCCACTCCCTCCCTCCAAACCAAACCAAATCAAATACACCTGAAAACACTCACACAGGTGTGTGTGTGTGTGTATGTGTGTGTGTGTGTGTGTGTGTGTGACAGGGGGTGGCAGGGAAGGGGAGGAAAAGGGGTGTGGAGGGGAGGGTGAGCACACAAGCACTTGCTCTCATATACGAAAACAAACACATGCAAGCTCGCTCTCATATCTCATATTCTCTCTCTCTCTTACACACACACACACCACACACACACACACACACACACACACACACACACACACACACACACACACACACACACACACACACACACACATTGATCCAGGGCTGGCAGGCAAAGGATTACGGTTCTGTGGTGCAGCTTAGCTCCGATGTGAAATGTGAGGAGGCCTTGGATTGAACTTTCAGGCTAATTCAATAATTACAGCTGTTATGAGCAGGAAGACCAGCCGACCTGTCTGTCTGCCTCTGTGCCTATTGCTGTCTGTCTGACGAAGCCTGTCTAACAATTTGTCTGTCCGTTTCTGTGCCTGTATGACCTGACTGTCCATCTGATCCTACTGTCTGACAGAACTGTCTGTCTATCTCTGTATCTGTCTGACTTTCCTATCTGTCTGCAGTATGTAGTTCCTAACGTATGTATGTGTCTGATTTACCTGTCTCTGCACCTGTTAGACAGGTAGAAAGTCAGACAGGTACAGAGACAAACAGCAAGTATGTATGTTCATATGTATCTGTACCTGTCTGTCTGATCTTCCTGTCTGACTCTGTACCTGTCTGTCTGACCTTGCTGTCTGCATTTGTACCTGAATGTCTCTGAACCTGTATAACTACATGTCCATCTCTATACCTGTCTGTATACCTGTCTATCTCTGTACCCATCTGTCAGACCTTCCTGTCTGACTCTGTACCCGTCTGTCTGTATATCTGTCTGTCTCTGTATCGATCTGTCTCACCTACCTATGTTACTCTGTACCGGTCCGTCTGTATACCTGTCTGTCTCTGTACCTGTCTGTCTGACCTTCCTGTCGGACTCTGTACCTGTCTCACTCTGTACCTGTCTGTTTGTATATCTGTCTCTCTATCTGTCTCACCTACCTGTTGTTACTCTGTACCTGTCTGTCTGTCTGACCATCCTGTCTGACTCTGTACCTGTGATCACCTGTCTTCTTAACGAGCTGTGCTGTCCAACTTCTTACTTCTGTTTGTATTTGTGTGTGTGTGTGTGTGTGTGTGTGTGTGTGTGTGTGTGTGTGTGTGTGTGTGTGTGTGTGCGTGTGCGTGTGCGTATGTGTGTGCGTGACCTGGCAAGTATCAGGTCACATAGTCACACAGGCTTTAGTAGTTGGCCGCTAGAAACATAGGTGTAGTGTAGTTGCCGTGGTAACATAATATGTAGAGCACATTGAAAGTTCTCAGCCCCGCCTCCTGCAGACCTCACCTGGTTTCATATTTTGACAAAGTTTGCACGAGGATTTCTGTCGGACAAGGTTCAAATAACGTCCTTGTACATTTTTGGTCTTGTAACACCACGTTCTTTTACCACACACACACACACACACACACACACACACGTAGCACATGCCAGGAAAGCTTTGGGAAATCAAAGGGAGGCTTTTGAAAATGACGACTGAGGCTTTTTTAATCTTATCTGATACATTAAGGTCACGCACCTGGTGTCATCGGGATAGAGGTGAGTACTCCAACGGTCCTGAAGGTGCAGTGTGTAGGATTGAATATAAGATTCACAGTTATGTTTTCATTAGTGAATGATTACCTGAAACTGAAAAAAATGTTTCATTGCCCACTAAACGGGGATTGAATTCTCTTTCACAGAGTCTATCGTGTTTCACTGCCATGTTTCTACAGTAGCCCAGGACGGACAAACCATACATCATACAGAGGGCCTCTCTTAAGTGTTTTTACCAGTTCTTAGCAGCCATCATTTGAAAACTGCAGTCCAACAGCTGGATTACACTAATTCCTACACACTAGAGTACACAAATACAGTACAGTACATGGTTCAGTATTATTGTTTAATACAGTTACTTTTAGTTTTATTTTGTTTTGGCTATGAATCTGCAACTACAAGAAAAAATGACTAAATGTGACGAAATTATTATTATTTTCACCCAAAAATGATGCATATTACATGAAGTAGTAGCACAGCCTAACATTAGCTTGCTACATATAGAAATGGAAGGAAAGAAATACAAACCATGTAAATAATAGAGCATCACACACACACAAGCAATCGATATCTGTCTATCTCGTTACTGCCCTTGTTCCGAATGTTAAAGGGGTCCTGCAGATTCATTAAAAGTCAGCCGTTAAGAGTCTGGAGAGACAGCATCGTTGTATAATAATAATGCCCATATTCTCCACGATGCCACAAGATTTCTGATAATAATATGTTGTTTCCATGCCCAAGCCAAGATAACCCCGGTGACATCATCATCGTGTTATTTTCTCAGACCAGACAAATCTCCTCCAGAGCCACAGAAGTCATTATACAACAGACTGAATCCGAATGATTAAAACACTGTAATGTGTCAAATCTGTGGAGGTCCCCTTTATTATTCAGATAATTTAAAACGTGTAGTTACACGTACCTGCAAATTAATGTTATTAAATCAGAAAAAAAAAACATTTAGATGAATTAAAATGAAATTAATTTGCAAAATTAATTACAGCAGCTGTTATTTGGCCTGACTCTATTTAATGAATTTACATTTTCACATTGAGGCAATAAGTTAATGCTCTAATCCCGGGTGATTTGCAGTTATTTCAGCAGTTAAACCACACTGTTATTAGTAGTATCCAACAGTAAAGCAGAGTAGTTACAGTAGAATCTTGTGATTATTTATCATTATCATTTGTGGGTTTTTTGGCAGTATGGGAAAGGAATTCAACATTTACTGGAAAGGTTTCGCATCAGTGGTTAAAGTAATGTCAGTGTTCCCAGTGTGGCTTTACTGCATGAACAATAACACATAGATACAACACTTTGTAACTCAGACACAACATTGTAAGGCATCCAAAATTCTGGTCCCAGCGTGTTTAAATGAAACGATGTTTTTATATGTTTATATATTTATTCATAAGTTGCACACAAACACACACACACACACACACACACACACACACACACACACACACACAAATACACACATGTCAAAACAAGACCAATAAAAATTTTAAAAAGAGGCAGCACCTTTGTAGTACAGTCACTTTTTAATTAGGCAAGAAAAGTATTCGGTTAGGTTTAGGTTCAGGGTTTGGGTTAAAATCATTACGTTACTTCTGTAACTTCCATTATAAATGTACCTTTGTTACCTGAGTAACTTAGGTCACATTATGGTGACAATACTTCCCTAGTTTGGTGAGTTTAAATTACTTGAACAGCGGCCTCTTGAATAAAAGTCCTGTGCTTGTTTAACCTGACCGTCCATCCACAACCTCCTCCCCAGACAGACTTTTCAATCTTTATACTACTTCTCCTCCACAGCTGTTATCTTATTACTGCAGAGGTCGTCACCTAACAACAAACAGAAATAGGGGTCGTAATAAGCTGCTTCATTTTTTAAAAAAGCTGTGGAAACCATTTTAAATGCCGCTCTCTATAAAAACGTACAAATCAGTCGAAAATAAAAGCACCTTATTTTCACCAATAATTGCACATCTTGACCTCGAGTGGCTGCAGTAAATATTATGGCTGAAAAGAATGAAGTGAGGATGAGATGGATAAAAAGTGAATAGTCTGTATAAGGTGGAGGTCAGGATTGGCTAGTTGGGATAAACAAGCACAAGACTTTCATTCATTCCTAACCCTAACCAAACTAGAACTGCACGATGAAGGTCCGGTATATCGCAGTTATGCTACAGGGGCCATGTTGTTTCGAGAATGGTAATATTGGACATATTGGAGGAAGCCCAATTGTTTTGGATTAAAGTTGACTGAAACAGCTAGCGAACATTTATTTCAGGATCATCAACAAAGCCTGCATTCAATATTCTGCTCCATACTGAGACAGTAGTTAGTTGAACTTGAACTGAGGTCATGGAAAACCTTTGTACGTAAACAACAACAAAAGTCTGATTGAGCTCACATTGTTCGTGTTATTACAGCAGCACTGTGGTCTCTGCATGTGTATCTGTGTTTATGTAAGTCATGTCATGCATGTGTGGTTGACTGTGTTTACATGCACACTCAATCAAGTGCACGGAAATGTGTGCATGTGGATGTTGTGTATGTGCACTTGTGTCTGTGTGTGTACGAAATCAGATGAGCTCATTGTAGCACTATGAATGGCAATCATACAGCCCCCTCTCGGCAGCCGTGTGTAACCTACTGAAACCCAAACAAGAGATGAAGTGTGATAATACACACACACACACACACACACACACACACACACACAGTATGATGGGAGATGCAGGACTATTGTGGAACTTGAACCTTCATGTCTCACTGCCAGGTGATCTCATGTTTTGGCCCAAATAAGAGAGAGAGAGAGAGAGAGAGGAGAGAGAGAGAGAGAGAGAGAGAGAGTCAGGACATACACCAGCAGTGATACTGTAATTTAATATCTGCACTTGCTGTTACAAGTGTGTCTTCAGAAACCTTTGATGGACTGATTCATGTCTGGCAATACAAGCAGTTAGCAAGTAGGAATACATATTTTTGCCACTAATTCCAGGCTTATCAAATTCAGCAGTGCCCTTAAGCTTTAAATAATATTTAATACATGATACACAAAATAATAAAAACAATACAATAACACAATGTCTGGTTGGACTTTCAAAATAAAGTGTGCTGACAAACAACTCACACAGCATGAAATTTTTTCACTTTTGGATGGTTATTTTCATTGACAAACAGTTGCAGTTTGGTTAGGTTTAGGAAGACATCATGCTTCTGTTAATTATTTCTTACTTGAAATCAGTGGTGACAGAACCACGTTAGCCAAAAAATAATGTTTTACTAGCCCCAACCGAGAACCTTTAACCATAAGCACAGCGCTGTTGCAACATAAAATTGAATATTGATCATAAAGAAACATAAAGTTTTAACATATCCATTATTTTATTTTGGTTGATCATTTCTAGTTAAGTCATATTGTTTTTTTGATTTCCAATGTTATATATCTAATGTTATAGACTAATAAAACCTCACAGGTGTTCTCACTTATTTTACGTGATCAGAACTCTGTTGGTGTTTAACATCTCCCTCTTTTTCCTGCTACTCCTGTTGTACTTGTTCAGGCAAGACAAGTTACACCTACATCATCCTTACTGCTAAGCTGTTGAAAAGTACAGTAGCACAACTATGCCCGACTTGAATCTGAGCAGAAAACACCTGTACGGCTGTAAAAGGTTGAGATTGAATGAAATCGAGATGAAATGATTCCACTTCCATGGATTATAATTACAGTTTAGAAATGAGAAATGAGTCATTCATCCACATGTCCTTATCAATGTGCTACTGTAAAACAAAGCTGTTTTTCGTTGCAGCTTCATGAAACAAAGCTAAAATTATGAACACCTCTCAAGCAAAAAACATCTGGTGCCACACGGGACAAAAGCCAAGTCACGTTTTTCTTACATAATGCCACCTCTGCAACCCCCTTACAGCCACACACACACATCGTGACACCTGTGAGCCCCCTCAACCCCTCACGTTCCCCGCTAACCCTTGCCCTCCGACCTTAAGCTGTAAACAGGTGGAAGCTGGGGAAGTGGCCATGGTGGTGGCAGCGGTGGGGGGGGGGGGGGGGATTTTAATTAGTTTGGTGGCCTGGAAAAACCAGAGTTCCCTCCTTCACTTCTTTAGTCAGTGCCTCAGAGGCGTATAGAAAAAATTTCAGCCTCTGCTTGAAAACTCAAAGCACAAAGCTATGAATGACATTTTGTATTGTTTGAATGACACTTTTTTGCTTCTTGATGTTTTTTCATATTCATGGAGTTCTTCTTACTGTTACCGCAATCATTCCAGCTCTAGCCCCCAAATTTAAAGGAGCATTATGTGAGATACCAGAACCAGAATTTCAGTTTAAAACATTCAAACTGCAATAACATTATAAAATAGCCTGAGGAAACCACAGGATTGACATCTTGTCAAAGACGTTTATGTACTGTACTGCAGACTCTCTCCAGAGATGTCTACTGAAGGTGGTGTGCTGACCAGCTAGCCACAGTCCATCCTGTCTCATAATACCACTTGTTGCTGACAATAGGCGATAGTTCGATAGCCTTCGCAGTGTCAGCTGGCAGACACATTCCAGCTGTTTGCGTAATAAACTCACAAAATGTCAAGAAATTGAATAATCTTACTTCTGTTGTCCTTATTAAACAGAAAATTTCTATTTCAATTTGATCCTTTTGTTGTAGCTATACTAATACTGTGAACATGCAAGAGAAGATGGACAACATTTTGATTTTGTCCTGAACTGTTCCTTTAAGAAGAGAGAGAGCGGTAGTGGGGTGAGAGGGACGATGGAGTGAGGACCGGGGGGGAAACGAGGGAGGCAGAGCAGGAGGGACGGAGGGAGGGATGGAGGGCAAGTCACCTGTGGTGTGGGAATGGAGCAGTGCTCTCCACAGGGGTTTGGTGGTTTCTCCTGCTCCCCACTTCTCATCCCCGTTCTCCACCACACACACCCCACTCACTCCACTTACCTCATCCCCCTTTTCACCCCTTCCTCGCTTTTGGATACAACTGCAGGAGGGGAGGATGGGGGTCAGGTGGGGGTACGTGGGAGAAGTGGATAGGTGCACAGTGAGGGGGATAAAGTGACAGAGAAGACAGGGTTCAGGATGGATGAGTGGATCAGAGGTGAAGCAGGTGAAAGAAACAAGCTGACTGCGTGCATGTGTGTGTTACTATCTTGTATTATCTTGTGTCTCCATGAGTTAAAAAAAAGAAAAAAAAAGAAGTGCAAAAGTGTAACTGCTGATTATAATGCTTTATATTTGCTTGCACAAACTGTATCTGCTGACAGGACACAAGACAATTAAAACCAAAACGTAGTCATATTGTGTAGACTCAGGCCTTTTTGCACCCACGACACCATATACGTTTAAACCCCAGATGACAGCGTTTTGTTTTTTTCAAATGCTAAAAAACTTCCAATAACATTTTCAGATCAGCACCAGATTAATTGTATATATTGAAAATGGCAACAAAAATAAAGAATTACAGTAAAACTTCTCTCGTGTTTTTATGCCTAAATATGTTTTCTGTCACCAGGAATTTGCTGCAAATGTGTCACTTGAAACTATACATGGTGACGTACTTTTCTGTGTGTGTGTGTGTGTGTGTGTGTGTGTGTGTGTGTGTGTGTGTGTGTGTGTGTGTGTCGCGCTGCCCTCTGTCCCCCAGGCAGCTGCTTCCAGATGACCCCCAGCAGCGAGCTGTCACTGGACATCTGCATCTCTCACACACACGAGTTTGTGTGCCTGTGCGTGTACATGCGAGTGTGGTGGCCTCTTTTCTGCTTGGTTGGGATTCTGTCACAAGTATTTTGAAGTGTCTCGCAGCCACACACACTGACAATCACGGACACTAACCACAGGAGACGGACAGGCAGATGTAAGTGTGTGTGTGTGTGTGTGTGTGTGTGTGTGTGTGTGTGTGTGTGTGTGTGTGTGTGTTGCTGATGTTAATGATGAGAGAAAGAGTCGTGTTGCTACAGTGCCGCCGAAATCACGGCCCGTGACCCCTTGTCAGCGGACACAAGTGTAAAAATCTTTAATAACAACATAACGAAATACAGAAGTTACTTTACTGAAACTGAAGTAGCTGATTTCTGTCAGCAGGAGTATCAAAAGCTCATCAAAAGATTTACTGCATCCAGAAACTATTACGTTTAAATTAAACACACCTCTAAAATACACAATATTAGTACTGCAACTGAGAACTCAGACATGCATTTTAGTTGAAACGTCCTGTGTGAACTTTACTCCTTTGTTTTCATTAGTGTTTAATCGTATAAAACTAAGAGCTGTTGTGTTTTTGTTTTTCTCGACCAGGCTGCCCAAAGTGGGGCCCAGGGGCCAAAGCGGGTCCACCATGATTTGACCAACCAGATGTTTGTATTAAAAAATAGATGATAAAAAAAATCACAATTATAATGTAAATGATTGTTCATACTTTTTTTTGATTTTTTTAATGAGGTAAATATGCTCTTTAAATATGTTGGATCACTAAATATAAATGATTTTTTAGAATCTGAGAACAGCTGGCAGAGTGACAGGAAGTCAGTCAGCCTGACGGACGTGAAAAACATTTTCACATATCACTTAAATC
Organism: Diplodus puntazzo; assembly: GCA_963678695.2. NCBI lineage: Eukaryota > Metazoa > Chordata > Actinopteri > Spariformes > Sparidae > Diplodus > Diplodus puntazzo. The sequence continues at coordinate 27,405,665 of OZ023163.1, forward strand.
GTAGACACAGAAGAGAAAACAATTAAGGTTAAACTTTTAATGTAGATCACCATTTTTTTTCTCAGTTGACACTAACAGTTTCTTTTTTGTCACTGAGAACGGAGAGTGAGAGAGAGACAGGGACAGACGGACGGACAGACAGACAGACAGACAGGAAGTGGGAACTTTTCTCCCCGGTCGTCTCTAACTCTTTCTGCCGTGCACACAAGCTGCACGTCTGACAGAGTTTTCCGGCAATCTCCTCTAATCTGTTGAAACAATGTGCTGAGGTGTGTATGTGTGTATGTGTGTGTGTGTGTGTGTGTGTGTGTGTGTGTGTGTGTGTGTGTGTGTGTAAGTCTGTGGGAGTGGGGTAAGGTAGGGTGGGGTCCCACACCACTGTGATTGGGGTCAAAGGTCATCAGGGAACCAGGGAGCTGTCATGCTCCATTACATTGTGCTTTGGGACAGAACTAAAACCAGAGTGAGGCACACTGAAAACTTTTTTTAGTCCACTTAACAGTCCCATTCTACACTCATCTGAACACTTACAGGTTATGCATGACCACACACACCACACACACACACACACACACACACACACACACACACATGCATGCACCTACTGTATTTGAAGGGCTCATTGATTCATAGATTCCAGTAACCTTTTACTATCAATCTGGGAAAAATACTTTTTTCATACTTATCTTTGTATCCGTCTGTCTCATTAAAGCAACTGTATCACAAGTTGCTCTTTCAGTTGCCCTGCACGGTTATAAATGATTTTGGTCACAATTAGTAGCTATTATGGGGCGTGCAGTAAGTAGTCTGGCATCACCAGACCAATTCGCGAATGGGAATTAGTCTGGAACCTCTAAGTTTATTGTCGATTTCCAAGTGGTGTTATCAACGGGCAATGCCAGAATGTTTCTGGATGCAACTGTTACAGACCTACTGTGCAAGCAATCAGAGAAACTAAACCTGCATTGCGGGGCGGCTGTGGCCCAGAAGGTGGTGCGGGTCGTCTACTTAACAGAGGGTCTGTGGTTTGATTCCTGGATCCCCTGGCAGCGTTTCAAAGTTTGCTAGTTCAATATACAGCAAGTTAATTTACCATTTACCAATGTAGCACAAGTTAACATGACAGCTGAGACATACATAGCTCAAAGCACTTATGAAATATTATTGTGTTACACCCACTGAATTGTAGTTCAGAGAAGCTAGCTAGCTATTACTTGCAGCTGATGCAACTTTGTTTCTATTGACATTATTATAATGTTTTCAACTCAACACTACAACCAGGGAGAAAGTTTGCATCGGGGAATGAGAAGAGGAAAAAAAGGAAGCGGATCCATAATAAAATTAAACTAAACAACCAGTCTGAGTCTGACCTTCTCCTTCTGAAATCCTTCACTAGTGTATTGGTGTACTCTGAGTGATTAGATGTGACGGGCCATGGAGCACTCCTGACTTCGCCTTAGGCCTCACCTTAGACTTCGCCTTGGGCCTCACAAATCTCCCAGTCCCCCCTGACTACAACTAGAAGCAAGCTAGTTTCTGTCCATGGTGACCCTGGATGCATATGGCCAGAAGTCACCAATCAATTAATCAGTTGTTACTGCTACTTTATACAACCGGACCTAATGACCCACACACAAAACAGTGTTGCCTTACTATAAGAAGCGTCAAAATGAGACCACAGAGGCTGTTACGTACATTACCGTCATCACAACCAACACAGAGACTCATCTACGTACCAGTCCATCTCAACAGGCTGACTTTAGTTAGTTTTTAACATTACAACTTATATATTATTCAGTTCATAGAAAATACGTATTGGTTAGTGTAGTAAGACGCTTAGCGGTGGTGATGTTAAAGTACTGCCACCGCAATATAGTCTGTTTATAGCCTGACATTAGATTTTTACTTGTTACTCCTTGGGAAAATCACAAAAAGCGGCGCTCATCGATGAAGATTATATTGCTGAACAAAAAGTTTGGGTGTCACATCCAATTTAAAAGTCTCACAGGCTTTTTGTCGAGGAAACCAGAGCAATGCTAACTTCCAGGTTAGCCTACAAAAATACTCATCCCTACACCACCCTATTGTCAATGTATCAAAGCTGTCCAATATGAAAATGCCATGACCGTTTTTCTAATTTAACATGAATTAAAACATTTATACATTTATATAAACTGCAATCCTGCTCATGAATTGGAAACAATACAGTGCAACAAGCAGTAGCGGTTGCTAACTGCTTTATGCTTGTAGCAACAACCGGCACAGTTCCACGGTGGTTTAACTGATGCTGTGACATCCAGCCTTCTTCAGATCTGTGACCCAGCAAATACTGACAGGCATCTTTTACCAATCTATCAGCTCTTGAAACATCCCTTGTGTTTTGATCATCTAGTTTTCCAAGCGATCAGCTGACAGGGAACAAAGACAACCATTGTGCTAGCTGTCTCAGGCCAATGTGCTAACATAACACTCTAACTGTTAAATTAAACTGTTAATTGGCTAAAATGTATTTATTCTTTTTGTCTTAACTCTTCAAAGTGGCATCCAGCAAAAATGTTTGAAGGCCAACTCTTACGTCTTCAGCCAAGATTCTTTTTTTTCTTTTACAAGTAAAAGATTGTAAAAGATTCCAAAGAAAAATCTACACTTTCATGGTAACATTATTGTCCTCCACTTCATCTTACAATCAGCTGTAATTGTTAAACCTGTTACAGCATCGCGGTAGCTATTGCACTGGGATGGAGCCAAAAACACATCAGCCGCCTGTACGTCCCTAGCCTGCCGCCGAAAGCCCTAGACTGCTCTGAAGATCAAATCAGAATACCAACCAGGAATTTTTGACTTTCTTTCTGACGTAACTCTCAGTCATGCACCACTGTACCTTGAAAGTGACCGCTGAAGAATGTTGATTTGAAAAGGTTGTAATGGGTTTTTCCTTTCTATTCTGAGGCAACTTTCCACCATCTATGTACGGACTGTTTCCCTGACAGAAGGTGCTCTCAGCTGTCCACAGCCTATTCATCACTGCAACAGGCTGGCTGACTTAATGTCTGCTAGCACTGCAGAGAGACAGATGTGATGACGGAGCACACGGTTGGCTCGGGCAGCAGGTGTGTGTGCATGAGTGTGTGTGCAGAGAGAAACAGAGAGGTAGTCTTTTATCTTTCATCCTGCCGGTCGGGTCAAGATATGATCGATGGGTTGAATGACTGAGTTTACTATTAGCGCAACTACAAGTTGTGTTTTTTGAAATTTTGACATGATAAAATTGCTCGATGTCAGCTAGAAGTCCTGAACCTAACAAGTGGATTCTGATGAATGCTTTTGTTGCGTGTCAATAAACCCTGTTTTGTTTCGGTACAAGATGGCGTGGAGCTCTGGAAACCGAACGACACTTGTTTAAAACATTGCAAAGAGCACGCTACATATCTGTATATATCCACAGCCAGTAACTTGTTAGCTTAGCTTGGCATAAAGACTGGGAAAAGGGGGGAAAACAGCTAGCCAGCCTCTGTCTAACAACAGCAAAATCCATCTACTAGCACCTCTAACACTCCATTTACACCTGGTTTTAAAATGCAGTCAGTATTACAGTTATATAGTAATACAGTAATACATTGATACAAGCTTGCCTTGAACTTAGTTCTTGTTATTCTCATTGAGATCATATCTTTGTCCTCCGGAGTGAAACCTGAACGTCAACAATATGAGGTGGAGGCAAATCAGGCTCCATGAAAAAGTCACTGTGATTTATGAGTGGTGAGTTGAGGGGAAACTTTATAACCTTTTTTTTTTAACGCGGTATATGACAAATTGTAAATTATTTGCCCCCTCTTGTATATGTGGCAAATATAATGCATTCAATTCTGCATAGCGTCTACTTAAGATCCAAACATAGCGCCAGGCTTCCTCTAGATGTGGTCAGGCAGGTCTGATCACAAAGCGATTTGCAAGCATTCACGAACCTTATCCAAACAACATGTCCAGATACAGATCTAAATTGATCTGTAAAGATGTAAATGGGGTGTGATGACCACCTATGTCTCGTTGGCCATCTCCGGGGGGGTTGTGTGTCAGGCTGGCCCTGTGCAGTCACCAGATGAATCCATGCCAAGCTCAGGTTTTTATTAACTATGTCTGTAATGCACTTCTGTCTCTTGAAAATAATATAAGTCAACATTCCTAACTCTGACATTTTGCACTACTTTGGTTGCAACATCTACATACTTCGGCACTGTTGAACATCGCCCTGTTGAGAAACTTTTTCCCGATAAGGGGACACAAAGGTGAGCTGTGAGAGCTGCTGTCGTTGAGCTGTTGGGATATCCAGCAGGTCTCTGTTAACTGGGTGGTGATGGTGCAAGCTGCTCCTAAACAAGCAGCTCATGTTTAGTCCCCGTCCAGTGGAAAAAAACCTGCCTAACCTGTCCAATACTCCCTCTGCTCTGTCAGTGTGTGTGTGTGTGTGTGTGTGTGTGGGCTACTTACCTCACTGGGTGCTGCAGGAAAAACATCCGAACATTCATCAAAACAGCAAAAGCACAGATGAAGATAAGACCGGTCCTGTTTTTGCATGACTCTCAGAGAGGGTTTTCTCTCTCAGTGTGTGTGTGTGTGTGTGTGTGTTGGTGTGTGTGTGTGTGTGTGTGTGTGTCACAGTGCTTGGGAGACACAAGACAGGACATAGAGACAAAGAGCAGGCTACAACTAGTTTAAAAGCCACACACTGCCACCAAGTCAAATATCTGTCTTTGATTGGAGCTCTCTTGGAGGCCAGATAAGAAAAGCCTCTGCAGCGTTGTGTGTACGTGGTTTTCAAGCTGCAGCTTTCAAGGCATCTTGTTTTCCCCTGAAGCCTGATAACGCACATTAAAGGCTGGTGCAGCCGGAGCTCCTTCATGAGCAGCGTAGGTGGGCAAAGCCTCCTGGAAACGGGAATCAAAATATGGCAACACATTCTTAAAACAAAATGTCAAAATAGGTTGTTGTCCCTGAGGTGGGAGCCACGTCATATGTTTTGTATCTCCGAATAGCCACCACACCCTCCCTCATACGAGGTTTGGCGGCAGTAAATTCAGATCATACTACTGATGTCGTTGCTGCTAATTTTCAGCAGGAGGTTGATTATCAGCGGAATGTAATCATGGGTACTTTAGATATTCAATCAAAAAAAAACAGTATTTCAGTATTTCTATTTTTCTGGTAAGGAAAATCTAAAATAAACTGTGTATAGTTTTGTCTGGATTTTATATCAGCGGTGTGTGTGAACCAATGCAAATTTGCTCAATTAGTTTTTAGTTAGGGCAGCAACTTCTGATTATATTCACGGTCAAAATTGTCAAAATAAAATAATCATAACAATTTCAACCAACAATCCTAAACCCAAAGACTCTACATTACTATCATAGAACATGACTTAGGAAATCAGAAAATCCTCATCTATGAGAAGTTGGATCGAGTGAATGTTGGTCATTTTTGTTTGAAAAATCACTGACTTAATTAATAGATAAGCAAAAAGTAGTTAATTTTTTTGAGAATACTGGCCAGACATAATTGAAATATAACAATTTTAACAGCTGTCAGAAGCGGTCATTTAAAAAAAACTTGATTAATGTTTCACACACTTTAATTAATGATTCATGTCCCAAAATTAACAAAAGGCAAAAAAATCTGTAGCTATTGAGCCTGAAGACATTTCCTGTAACACAGCATTTTACAAAGATCTCTGCAGTCACAACAACCTCCTGCTAACCTTCACAATTCTAACCACTGCGATGACTTCTAATTTTCTTGGACAAATCATGGATTCATGTGCCCACATCGACAAAAGAAATGACCCCTGACACCTGCCAGCCTTTGGGAAAACGTTTATTTTTCAGGAGGCTGAGAGGAGAGGGAACCCATCTCGTGAGTTTCATCCCAGCAAATTGAATACTGTCCCTCTCGGCTCGTGTAACAATGCAGGGTTGTTGAACTTTAAGCGAGTCCTTGGACAGCACAACCTGTTATCATTTCTCCAAAATGTCGCCAAGGATCTGCCTGCCTTAGCATTACCGTAACAGAAGTGTAGCTCCTGAACAATCACAAGCGAATCTATCTCACTTTCATGCTTTGGCAGAGCATTTCCAGCTAAGGACTAACATTTAGTGAAGTGTGAGTGGGATTTCACATATCCCCATGAAGCCTTCTGTTCTTCTCCTATTAAAAAAAAAAGCTAAACTTCTAAGTGGGAGTGTTAAAATGTTTGATGAGGGCTCTCGACTTTAAAGTATTTAAGGTTTTTTTTCACCCTCCAAGTCTTTCATCTCTGCCTCTCAGAGACATTTTAATATGTTGCACATTGACTGTACAGATGGTGTCGGAGGCGACAGACCAACGTGTGCGTGGCAGAGGCGTGTAATTGTGCCGTCGCTCGACTCGGCGGTTTGTTTTCGGAGCTGAGAGATGATTGGATCCGATAAGACGAACCTCTAAATATAAAGTTGTGGAATCATTAAGGCCATGTAAATATTCCCCTCCAATCCCTTTACTCTAATCCCCACCATGACCAATGAAACCATTCATTAGAAAATCATCAGCTTTGCAACATTCCAGGATTTTTTGACTTATGCATATTTTTGTGCGTGTGTGTGTGTGTCTGTGCGTTCGAATGTGAGCATACAAGTGAGAGATGTGCCTGTGTGTGCCAGTGTGTTTTATGTTGAGTTCCTGCAATTATGCATCCATTTCCGCGAGTGTGTAACGCATGCATTTACTGTGCTTACCGCTTGTTGACGTAAATCACTGTGCCATTTTTATTTAGGTGTAACTGACGACATTAGGTCTAATCCTGAGGAGAAAATGTCAGACATTGTTCTTGGTCCGTTTAACAGTTTGGTAATGAGAATCGCTACCTGGTTTTAACATTTAGTAACCATTTTGTAAGGTCAAGAAATTGTTCAGACTTTGTAATCCAGCAACCATATTTTATTTGATCGGGTTTGAGTTTTGGTGCAGTCTCGACTTTGAGGTGTTACCTCCGTTAAGGAGGTTATATTTTCCCTCTTGCCTGTTTGTTGGTTGCTTCATTGGTTGGTTGGATGGTCAGACAGATTGCGCAAAACCACTGAACAGATTTTCACAAAACTTGGGTGGAGGATGGGTCTCGGCCCACAATAGACGTCATTAGCTTTTGGTGCTGATTCAAGAATTTTGCTCACTTTACAAAGGTCCACTTCGTAACAAAAGTTCATTAATCACAACTCTTCAAATAGTGATGCTTTCAGTCAGTCATTATCCCAAAGCATCAGTATTTGACGAGTTGGGATTAATCAGCTTTTGTTACAAAGTGGACCTCCGTAATGTGAGCAAAATTCTTGCATCAGCACTAAAAGCTAATGGCTTGGATTGAGACTCCAAAATTACCTTCCTTACAATGTTTACTGTTAATTTTATGGGGCGTTTTTTGACATACTGGTTGATACCTTAGTGACTAATGGCATGGGTCCAGATAAAAACAATAATAATCAAGCGTCTTTAGGTGGCTAAAATCTTGAGTACAATTTGATGCAGCTCCTAGATTTAGTGATCTTAAATTATGGTTAAGCTGTTATGGTTGGTTGAAAAGTAAGAGTCATCCAGGGCTGAGTTATAAGGCACTGGTATGCACTCTACTGAGTGACATGTTGTATAAGTGGCTATCATAACCTTATTTGTGCTTTAGCATACAGCATAGTGAGTAATTGAATGTAACTGACTTCATCTTAAAAGTGAGAAGAGCAGAGAACTGTAGCATCTCTAATGAACTGAGTGATTACGAACTGAGGGGCCACGAGTGGCCTGCCAAAGCTTTCCATTCAAAAAATATTAATGAATTCGGAAAATACATACATCTAATGTTACTCACAAGTGAAAGAAACCCAGTCCATCTTGATAGTGATCGTGAGTTAGCTTGCCAACCCCTGGCAACGAGCAGTGAAGCCTGTGATTCACCAGTTGTACAGAATCTGATTTTTCTCTGACTCCATCCTCTCTAATCGGTGGACCCATCATAAAACTCCCTGGCTGGGGCCGACAGCAGTGCATCGGCCGGGTTACAGAGGGGAACTCTGGGAGAGTTGGAGAATAACTAAGCTTGTCTATTAGACAAACGATTTATCTCTTGGCTTTACTTTTGTGTCTTGCATTGAATCTCAAATGGAGTATTTCCATTGACCTTGTGAGATCTCACAGAGGAACCTTTGTTGAGATAAGGACTGATTCACTGGTAGCTGAACTGTGGGTCTGAATTGAGCACTGATTTCCAGAGATCTGAGAGCACGATATAGGTAAGTACCCAGTCAGGGGTCTGTTCACACTAACAGAGGCTATAAAGATAACTTTGGTTTTGTAAGAAAGTGAAAATATTAAAAAAGAACAGGCACGTTAGGCCTAAATACATTAATGTCTTTTTTTGTTTTGCATGATTAGAAACATTCTGTTCTTAGACAAACACTGTTGTATTAGAGAAAGTTGGTAAAGTGTGCATAGTGGCCAAGTGCTTATTTGTCAAATGTTTCAGAAAACATGTTCAATATAATTTTTTTCTCAAAGACAGACCAGTGTCCTACGTGCTTGTTTAAGCTTAATTTGTCAATTACTTGTAATGTTCTACTAAGTCCGAGGAAATCATTTGCTCTAGGAAGTTAAAGGCTCTGTGTTTCATTTGAATCTGACACCACTGTAAACACTAACACTCAAATGAAAGACATTATTAGGATATACATTCAAGTGGAGAAGTGCCAGTTCAATAAATCATTTAAAGAGTCAGTGGTTTTATTGGTTGCTGTTTTTGTTATCGCATTATAAATGTTCCATTTACCAGGAAGTGATACTTCTCCAGTGAGTTTAGGCTGGTTTCACACAGGTTCTTAAAAATTTACCAACATTGGTTTTGAGTTTAAGGTGGGTCCGGTGCCACAACAGACACACACAGAAACACACACACACAAGCTACCTGCCAGCAAGATGGAGGAGAGGGCCTCCATTTCAGGCCAAGCAGTGGGTATCGGTGAACCTTCCCCCAGGTGTGTGTGAGTAAGAGAGAGGGCTGAGGCTCCCTCCTTGGCAGCCAGTTTGAGGAAAGATTATCTTGACAAATTGGATAAACATCTTGTGTGTGACAGGATGCTGATGGAGGGTCCGCCTGCCCACACACACGCACACACACACACAGTCACACACACCTGGGTTTGCTGGTTTGTTTAGCCACAGATTGTGTGTATGTATATGTGTGTGTGTGTGTGTGTGTGTGTGTGTGTGTGTGTGTGTGTGTGTGAACCCAGCCTAAAGGCAGGTAACAACAGGTCTCCCTCCTCAAACAGAGCATGCAGGTTCTCAGGTGTGTCCGCCTGCTCTGCCTCAAATACTCTGCCACTTTACTTTGTGCGTGTGAGTGTGTGTGTGTGTGTGTGTGTGTGTGTGTGTGTGTGTGTGTGTGTGTGTGTGTGTGTGTTTGTATGTGTGGGAGAGAGAGAGAAGGTTTCTACGTATTTGAGTCCATATTTGTTTTTTTCAAAAGAGCAAGATCTAAAGTTGAACATCATAAAAGTAAAGAAGCAAACAGGCCTACATACCGAAAATACACTGCACCCATTAATACTAATTGAGAATGGCTGCTCAAGCGAAAGTGTTCTCCTGACTAATAACAGCTCTATGATACTTTTATTCATGTAAAATATATAGATTGGAGACCCTCATGTGTGCACTCAAAACAATAAAAAACCTACATTTTCATTGCTTATTTTAGAGCATTTATCACCGTTTTTTTTTAGGATATATATATATATATATATATATATATATATATATATATATATATATATATGTATATGTATATATATATATATCTAAATATTTTCAAACGTTTAAGACAATTTTGAAAATGTCTTTCATTTCTGGTTTGGCAAATTCCACCAAAGGACATTGACCATTACAGTCATTGGCACAAATGTGTCAAAGTGATCTTATTGGTATTTTCATCTACATGCTTAAATGGACTGAAATGCATCCTTTGGCATGGTGCCCCCTCATCTGGGCGAATTTGGACACTTTCAAAGCCCTGTAGAGCTCTGACAGTGAGGCTTGTTATGTTAGATCTTTACTTGGCCGTTGACTCAGAGGTTGACATAAGATTTAACAGCCAAGACTTAGAAGTTGCGCAACAATGACCTCTGTAACTTTTATGCTTACTTTGATAGCATAGTTCGTTTTTAAAATCATTAATACCCTCGGTGATACAGTTTTATAGCGGGCTGCTTTAACTGCACATATTCTCAGATATCCTGTAGAAACATGGTGTTCAATCTAAACACATGCAGACACATGCAGTATATACCCACAGACACTGGAGTCATGCAGAGGTTAATGTATCCACTCCCATCCTCTTTATAGTCCCACTTTGACGGGTCCATCTCTTCTTAAACCCAGGATTTGGCTATCCGTTATCGCTCTCCCTCCTTTCTTCCATCTTTCTGCGGTTCTCTGCTCCACAGGGGGTTTGCCGCTCTCACATTTGGAGGATTTTCAGGGCCACTTTTGTCTTAATTAAACCAACTGCCCAGCTTCATCAGAGGAACAGAGAGATGACTGTGGTTCAGAGAGGGACACTGAAAACTCTGTGTGTACATATGTGTGTGTCTGTGTCTGTGTGTGTGTGTGTGTGTGAGTGTGTGGGTGGCACAGAGAGGTCAGAGGCTTTACTGTTAGCATAGCAGCTCCATGCTTGATACTCTTGCATTCACACTTACCATTTTAGGCATTCAGCCTACGCTCTTATCCAGAGTGACATAAAATAAGTTAAAGCCAACATTGCGTCTCCCCGTCGTGGCCGGTGGCCGAGTATTAAGATTCTACAAAGCAGAACATGACCGGCGAACTCAGCAGGGTGATGGTTTTGCATCTGCAACGTTGTCCTATACATATTTTTTTTTTTATCATGAAAGATTTTCATTTAAAAAGCCAGTTCTTAAACGATCAACTTAAATTAGCTTTATGGACGTAGAACACAACAATATTAGTTACCAGAAGAGAACACAACACTACATCCAGAGTATAAAGAGCATCTATATCTGGTCCATTTAATAATTATCTTTCAGTATCTAAGACCTGGTGTTTATTGTTGTTAGCTGTCAGCCTTGTTTGTTGGTACAAGCAGCAAAAATGCCATCTGAGATAGCCATGAAGTTAATTTGTCTCATTCTGGCATTGTGCCCAACCAGACCTGTCACCTCCGCAGGCACGACACAAACAGAGGCTTCAAAACTAAATCCAGTTTGGGCATCCACTGTCATGAACGTCACAGCTGAGAAAATAGTGTCTTCACCATTATCATCTGCAGCAATAACAGGGTTTTGGAATATGATAACAGAAATATCTTCCATAAACAGAGATCAATCCTTATCAACACAAAAAGTAACAGTTACAGAAGAGTTATGATAAGGTTATTAGTTTTGCTAATTAAAGTGTGCGTAGGAGGAGACTGGAGAGTCTGACTCATTATCCACTGATGTGACACACTTGGAAAGATCCAGGAGAGCAACAGCGGCTGGGAGGAATCGGCCTGTGCCAAGGCAGTCTTGACAGGGTGTTGTCGTGCAATTTGTTGTTTTAATTGTGCAACAATGTGGAGCTTTGCCATCCAAAGGTTTACCCACAAGATAAAATAAACAGAACAGAGCTGGTTGGCCACAGTTAGAAGACGCTGACTGACTAGAAGGGCCAGTGTGCCTGCACTAGCTTCACAAAAATACAGGCAGCGTCAGGCTGTCAGGCAAGTTACCTGTAATGTCAGCAATGTTTTTTTAAGAATGTAGCACTGTAGCCGTATGTCTTACCACCGATATACGGGAAATAAAGAAGTGCATTCTAGGATGTGTCTGGTCCATCATGATGTCACTTTGATCATATCTAATGTCAAAGCCTATATACAGTGCTTTGAATTAACCAGATATAGAAAGTTGCTTTAGTCACACTGGGTTGTGTGTTGGGGGGAAGTGTCAGTGGAGCTGTGGGGAGGTTACAGGGTGGTGCTGATAGCCACTACAGGCCACAGAGACAGAGTCTGTACACTGAGATACACTGTTCACTATTAGGATTTTGGCAAGCAATGGTCAGTGTAGACCCTCAACCTCTTCACTTTCTCTCTCTCTCACATATACACACACACACACACACACACATAAAGACACAAGAACATAAATGTACACTCTAAATAACACCGCTGTTGTCAAAACCTACTCAGGACAATGTTGCCAGTCTGCTTTGCTAAAAATACTCCCAGCAAACAACATCGTCTGTCTCGTGTGTGTGTGTGTGTGTGTGTGTGTGTGTGTGTGTGTGTGTGTGTGTGTGTGTGTGTGTGTGTGTGTGTGCGTGTGTGTGAGAGAGAGAGAGAGAGAGAGAGAGAGAGAGAGAGAGAGAGAGAGAGAGAGAGAGAACAAGTAAAAGAGGCCACTAATCAACTAACAAAGAGCTTGTAGAAGAGAAGAGAAGAGAAGAGAAGAGAAGAGAAGAGAAGAGAAGAGAAGAGAAGAGAAGAGTGGTGACAGAGAAAGGCCAAAGAGAGACAGAAAAGATAAATGAATAGATAAGAGTGAGGAGCTGAAAAGGCCAAAGTCATGACAAAGCAGAGTAAAAGTCAGAATAAAAGTCAAACACACTCTTCATAATATCATATATTACACATGTGGTTATTAAGCAGATGGAGTTATGAATGAGTAAATAGCCAGAGGGATGGATGTTGATTCCCTGTCTCAAACAGTCAGTAGTTTGGATTTACAGACAATTTTGCTTAGTCGACCAATATAGGGATCATTGAGACTGTTAAGCTTGATTTATGTTTCAGCGTCGAATCACCGCCTTAACTATGGCATAGCCTGACATGCACCTCCCCAGAAATACATAAATATAATTGTGCCTTACAGCAACACAAACTGCAACAACTGTGATTGTTTGCTTGGAAGCATCGCCTGTTCCAGCTTCTCCTCCTGTGCTCAACGGCAGCGCTAATGGCAGGGATTGTGACCTGTAGTTTCCCCAATTAACACACCGCACTCTTCGGCTGTTGCAATCCTTAACTCTGAATGGAGTTGCACTGGGTATAAAATAGGGGTGCACCGATCCGATATTAAGATCGGATATCGGCTCCGATATTGACAAAACGGCTGGATCGGGGATCGGTAAAATGAAACAGATCCACCGGCCGATCCAGTTTTTTTTTTTTTGCCGTCGCAGCACATCCTACGTCATTCGTCAGCATCAGTGTGTCGCATGCTGGAAGAGCGCAAGTTGTTGTTTGACCAACTCTTTATTAGTTTATTCTCAGGTTCAGCTGCTATGTTTTATTTTGTATTCCTGTTTGCAGGACGTTACACTTACTCACGTCACATTTCTCGCTGATTAGCTAGTAGCCCCGCCATCAGTTGTTAGCCTCACCGGTCAGCTGTTAGCCTAGCAATGCTAACTTTCAAACCTACGTACTCAATACTATGTGGGCTGTCCATCGTTGCTCCGTTGGTCCTCCCTCCACCACAACCTCAGGCTTATTCATCGCCGGGCTGCTTTGTCTCCTCCTCTGCTGCTGCGGTCTCCCCGGCTCGCAGCGATGCTGGATGGACTCCCCCGCTGTGTGCACGGAGCCTCCAGACGCTAGTTTGTTTACAGATGGTGCTACTGACTTCGGTGCTAGTGTTCCCTCCGCTCTGACTGACAGGCGCTACATTCATTCTTTGTTTTGTTTGTTCTGCTTTGTTACGTGTGTCCTTGGGTAGCCTGACAGGCGCTGTATAAATTAAATGTATTATTATTATTATTATTATTATTATTATTATTATTATTATTATTGTTATTATTAATGTTACACATGTTTACAATGTTCGGTAACTGTTCGATTATTTTGTCTTAGTTAGGAAAGTCTGGTGCCTTTAGTCCCTTTCACATGGTGGAAGGTATACAGTTTATTATTAATTCAATAATGGTATCGGATCGGTATCAGGTATTGGCCGATACGCTCAGTCCAGGTATCGTATCGGATTGGATCGGAAAAAAAAGGATCGGTGCACCTCTAGTATAAAATTCACCCCTTGTGTTCAGACTTAACACACCATTATACATTAACGATCTGCAATGCAATCCAGCATATTACAGCTCTTGTTGAAAGATAAAGTAGGAGTGAAACTGCCTCAACAATGAAGGATTGCTTCCTGTATAAATATATCTACAAATTGGCAGCAAATTGTCATCTATCTTATTATTAATTTCTATAGCATTGATAGGACCACAGATGTGTACAGAACTAAACAGCCTATCTGAGCCATCTTGCGTCTGAGGCTAGTGGACCAGATCCGTGCGTTGAGTTCTGCAGGACTGTGGTCCATTTTCCCCTGTGGTACTGCAGGCTAATTTACAGTTTACAGACAGGAAATGACCATAATCCCCTGAGCTTCCCTTAATCTGCAAACTCTTTCTGTTCTTCATGCTCCAAATGATCGGGCAACACACTCTCACGCACACACACACACACACACACACACACACACACACACACACACACACACAACCCACAAGCAGTCATGAGCTGCTCCGTGGTCAATGGTTAAGGAGATCCCGTTCAAGGTGATTGAGCCTTCTCTTCGAAACAACAAAGAAATAATCCAGAACACTGTGACATCACGCCCACTGGGACTGACTGTAATATCTGAGTAGCTGCTGTTCACCCTCAGCGATTTAAGTCAAGAGGCTGTAACAGAGGAACCTGTAACAGAAGGCTTCTGAATATGTATCTTAATATCGCTCTTTGTGATCGTATGTTTCCTCATACCTCTACAGCTGTACAGTAGCTTCTATCTGTAATTGGGCCTCTGTTTTGTTTTTTTTTTGTTGTTGTTGGTATTGTTTTCCAAAAGCAGAAGAGAGGTATTCCTGTTTATTAGGCTGCACCGGAGCCATGCATCTAAAATATCGTTTGGCTTTCAGTGTCATACTGTGGACCCAAAACAATCGGCCAGCTGCTGAGTCCGTTCCAGTAGATTTTTCGGATGTGGGCCGTCTCACCTTGGTGATGATATGGAGGATGCTGTTAGGGCCAACAACACTTAGCTCTGAGTGCTGCCAAGGTACACAGCGTCCTCCTGTGAAATGCCTTTCGGCCCGTTTCTAAGTGGTTAATGTGGTGTCTGTTGCTGAGGCAACACAGCACCCGCCAAAATGCTGTTTTACATTTTTGGCAGTGTTAAGCATCCATTTTGACAAAATAAAAAGCGTAAACACGTACACAAATATTTGCAGTGAAGCAGTTTGATTTTCCACGCTGGCACCCCCACTGAGCTGTGGGACCACAACACACACCTCGCTGTGAGGGGTAGTCATGTGATACCAGCACTCCTTTCAGGTATTATGGCCATTGCAGCATTTTCACACTTCAGCTGATATTTTTTAATGGACAAAATGTGCTTTTAAATTACAATAAATTCCTGCTGGCTGTTCAAATTCAAGACAAATTTGAGAAATTCCACTTTTTGTGTAATACCAACCAAGCAATTGGCCACAACCCCAGTGTGGGCTGTCCTGTGATGAAGCATTAGGTTAGGGGCTGTTTGATTTGAGAGCTGGACGGAGGCACTTTGCCGTGACTCCTTCTCTCCATCTTTCTGTTTCATTATGTTTTTGCCTAAGAGGAGACCAAAGGCGTATTACTCCCTCTGTGGCTGGAAAAACTTCCAAGACTTTAATTACGTGATGTGATTGTGTGGCGTTTCTTCAGCCCGGAACCGTCAGGAGATACATCCATACCCGGTGATTCTGAACCTCATGACTCACATCCAAAGCTCACGTTTAGTGTCAATGCAAGACGCGAGACGCAAAGTAAAACTGTGAGGTCAAAGTTGCCTGATGGCTGTGCAATAAATGAGACTTAGATGCAGGAGAACTTTCCTTGACCTTAACTGAGTGTTTTGTTGTCAAACCCAAAGCATACTTTGGGTGAGTGCCTTCTCTGGTTGAAAGTTTCAACCCTGTTCCACCTCTGGATTCTGGAGGAACAACTGCACATCACTGCAACAAGGTGAGATGTTAAAAAAGATGGAGATAAAAGTGATAACGAGCTTTTCAAGGGATGTTGAGTGACTTTTTAACCATGTTTTATTTGCCATGGTCTTTCCCTAACCTTCATTATACCGGAACAAATACTGGTGATTCCTGATGGCCTGTTCAAAAAAGCTCGCACACTGCGTTGCACATAAAAGAAACACAGTTTGTTTGCAAATTCTTGCATTCTGTTTTCATGAGCGCTGTCAATGCTTTGTGTCCATTTGTCTGTTTGCTTGTTTTGCCATCTTTGGTAGATTAATTTGTCCGCAGGATTACACAAATAGTACTGACAGAGTTCCACAAAACTGCAGCCCAGAAAAGATCCCATTCGCTTTTGGTACTTATTCAGATAAAGGGATGGATCCAGGACTTTATTCTCACTTTATTTAAATTCACAAGATTTTTTTCTACATTTTCATTCATGTCTCATGGGAATATATATGTATCTTGATGGAAACAATCAGGTGTTATTGAGTAGCTGGTATCTATAAGTAGTAAAAAAGGGGACTGTGGCGCCATGGCGGAGGTATTCGCTCTACTGACTGCCATTCTAGTTTATATCTGTTTTTTTATGTTTCCCATAGCCTCCTAATTTGTTTGGAAGTGGGGTCGTACCTTTAAATGAACCTTGTGAAACTGGTTCGTTACGAGTTCATAGCATCTTTGATGGTGGAGTCACAAACGAGAAGGCCACCAAGCCATTGACCGAAGCTCAAGACTGCATTTCCACATTCGTAAGCATGAAACTGCTGGATATTTTTAAAGACACCTCGCAACATTTTCCAGCCAGCTAGTGGCGACAAAACCAGGTGCTTTTCACGAGACCTCAGGACATCTGCAGCCAAAAACACGAGTGCAATTTCTCAGTTGTTTCTGTGCCTAAGCAGATCATAAGGACAGTGCTGCCACAAAATAAAGTTACACAAAATAACATTGCAACATAAAAGTTAAGCTTTAGCATATCTTTGGTTTGCAGAAACATACTTTGTCAACATTTATAGTGATTGAGATGTAAGTGACACAAAATATGAGCACAAATATTATATAACACGCTGAAATTCCTTAACACTATAAGAGAAAATTCAACAATGATCAGTTCAAAGAAAAGTGTCAGTTTTGCAAATTGAATTTCTGATTTGTATATGGATTCAATAATGAAACCTAAAAATAATGGTCCGTACATGTACTGTACATAGAAGGCCTGAAAGTGGAGATGGAGGGAGATGGGAGGAGACAGAGACACACAGACAAGTCTGTGAATTCTTTCCTGTTGTGACGAGCAGAAAAGACTCTTGTCTGCTGTTGTCTCTCACACTGAGACTGTATTGTGTTTTGTGTTCGTGGCAATCAATGCCATCAACTCCAGTCACTGCCTGCACTTCATTAAGACTCTGTTCTATTGCTCATTCAGCAAGGACTGGAGATGAAATGACATGACACAGTTTGATTGAATTACATTATTTTACATTCTATTCTAAGAAGGTGGGCGAAGAGTGACATGAGGTTATTCAGAGGAGATGGGAAGTGATGGAATTGGATGGAACAAATGATGAAACGGAGCAAAATGGGGGTGCGATAAGATGAGATGGAGGAAGATTAAGAGAGATGAGAAGAAGTCAGAAGAGAAGTGAGGAAATAAATTCATGGGGAAAAAGGGTAAGATGACACAACGCATGATAGTGAAACATTTCTAGAAACTCTAGTTTAACTGTACAATAAGTGAGTTTTTTATTATTGTTCTTATTATATTAACTATTTTTGTCTTTGTGATGAATATAATCTGTCAATGTACTTGTAGTTTCATATTTTCCAGAGGAAAAAATATGAATTTGATATATATGTATAAAGTTGTCAGTATGTTAGCATGTGTACCTTGTTGGACCCCTTGTAGGCCTGTAAGCCTGTTGTTGTTCACAATCTGTTTCCTTGTAATGTATGATGTTTACTTTTTTTATGGCCACGTGAGAATTCTGCTTGAATTGACAGTAGCTGGTGTTTGTTAACAGAGAAGCCTATCCTCACTGCGCTGTCAAAACGTCAGGAGGCATGTGTTCATTTTATCTTTAATTCCTGCGACGTGTTTGTTTCAAATATCGCAATATTGGACAAAGTGTTTGCAAGACAATAATCATTAACTTCACGTTTGCATGCCTGTATGCTGAGAGTCTGTGGCACATCACTGTCTGTGGACAGTCGTGCGATTTGGTGAACCGGAGGCTGAGTGTGTGGCACCAATTCACTCTGTGGCTGCTGGGCTATTCAGCCTCTCTCAAAGGAGAAACTGATGACTTACACACACTCTCACACATTTATCAGCCAAGTGAGTAGGCACATTTGTCTGTTTGTGTGTGTGTGTGCCTGTGTGTGTGTGTGAGAGAGAGAGAGCGAGAGAGAGCGAGAGAGAGAACATTGGGAACCCTAAAGGGGAAATCTAGATTTTATTAAAGCTTTGTAATAAAAGAGTCAGGCCATTATTTACCATTACCACAAGACATCAACTCTGCTGAGTTCTTCATTTGTGGAGTTACAACTCAAAGAGTCTTGATAAAATTCCACACTATTATTTATTTGGGGGGGAAAGAAATAGGAAAACTGATGCCCTTCTAAAAAATTATGGGAAAAAAGTCGAAATTATGAGCTAAAATGTCAAAATTGATCTAATAATCAAAACAAACTGATAAATAAAAAACAAAATTAATCAGATTTTGGAGATCTGCTAGCTGGTCGCTATTCTGCAGATGATCTTTACCAAAGTTTACCAAACAACATTTTGGTGATTTATTTGAGTTTGATGGAACCGTAGCCTGCAGTAATACACAACATAGCAGCTTGTGTTGAACAAACGGTGTCTTATTTTCTTTATTTTAAGAATTTGAATTATTAATACAACAGAGCTTGATGCATTCAGGAGCTCAGCATCTTGCTCTGTCTCTCCAGAAGACTGCATTACTGTAACCTGTCTGTCTGTCTGTCTTCCTCCTACGACCTAACAGATAATTAGCAGGAGTCTCCTTCGAGGGCAAAATCAGATTTTTGTTTTTTTTGCTTCGGCAGCCAGACAGAGAGAGAGAGAGAGTGAAAGGAAGGGAGCGAGGAAGACAGCTGCCTTCTCGCTGACCTTACTGCTGAACTGTTATAATGTTAAACCATTTTTCTTTCACTTTCTCATTCATACTGTGTGTGCGTCTGTGTGTGTCTGTGTGTGTGTTTGTGTGTGTGTGTGTGTGTGTGTGTGTGTGTGATAGAGAAAGAGGTGAGATGAAGAGAGTATTCCAGAGGGCTTAAGGGCATTTCACAATGTTAAAGGGGTAGGTTTTCAATTACAGTGTGTGTGCATGTGTGTGGTTGTGCGTGTGTGCGTGTGTGCGTGTGTTCACATGCTCTATGACAAACCTCTGAGCCACCTATACACCCCTCTGCCACCAGCCGCCATGCACACGTTTTTCTAACCGACGGGATAATACACCACACAGTTTGTTTTGTCTTACAGGAGACATGAGGCTGTTTCTGACGTCAGTGTGATTACAGTAAGTACAGGAGATCACGCTGAGGCTAACAGCCGCCGCCGCCGTCTACACTTCATTTTACAATCTGTGTCACCAGCTCGGATATGGCAGGAAATCTGCTGCTGTACGGAGACTGTTCCTCAGCAGAGAAATGACAACATCAGCTGTTTGTTCAAAGGCCTCTGATGATCTGAAATGGGAGACTGCATCCTGCACCCTGCCAGCATCCCTCCCAGTGTTTCTTCTCTTGATTGTGACATCAAGTGTTCCATAAACTGCCAAACCAAATCTAAACTACAGTCAGTGACGGACTGGGATAAAAAAAAGTCCATGGCATTTGCAACAGACCGGCCATACTTAAGTAGACTTTTCAAATGTCTTTACTTTGCTTGAGTATTTATTTTTCTGACCACTCTTTACTTTTGCTCTCCACATTTTAACAGAATTATCTGTACTTTTACTCGTTGCACTTTCAAAACAGGCTCGTTACTTCACTTTTATTGGTTTTGAGGGGAATTATTTGTTATGTCTGTTCTGCATCATTGCGCGCCGCCTTCCCAACATGACAAGATTGATTTCAGTCTATCAGCACATATCGCGCACGGCAGACGTAGTGAGACGGAACTTCATAAAAGACGTAACAAGACTTAAAGGGACAGAGAGGGAGACTGGACTGGGGAGGAAAGGCATGTGTGCATATCTGCAGAGACCCTGCAGCCCTCTGCCTGGATTTTCCTATTTTTTCACTTTGTTGCTGCTCTGGACACTTGACCGACACAGAATGTGGCAATTTGACGTCCTGGAAATGAGACTCAACAATCAGCTATCTTTGTGGTGTGTTTAGGAGCAGCTGGGACAGATCCAGCTGATACCTTCAAGTTTGATATGATTATTATTATTATTATTATTATTATTATTATGACATGAGCTTCAGTTAGCTTTGAAATATCCTTCAGAGGGAAACTTTTTACTTTTATTCTTTGAGTGCATGTCAGAGCCTGTACTTTATAACTTCTACTTGTGTTAAGAATACGTGTACTGTTACCACCTCTGTTTGTAATAAAATCATACAGACTGACTAGAATGCAGACACTCATAACAAAGAACACATACTCAAAGGACACACACTAATGCGACATGTGCCGACAGTGATTCAACACAATCTGAGAGCAGCAGAGCGCTCGGTGCTACGAGATGACATCCTCAACTGTAAGGCCCATTCAGCACACATACACAGGCTCTATGTTAAGACACAGTACATAATAATACAACAGGAAGTCGGTGACAGTTGGGGGTGCTGAGGGGTCAGTCTATAATGATGTATAGTAAATGCTACAGGTTATTTATGCTGTCACCTGAAAGCAATGGCAGAGGGGAGGTGGAGTGTCACAGTCAGCTGAATGTTTTCAATAACACCTTAAAAATGTAAGCATTTGATCTTTATTGACAGTGATTTACAACATCACATGGAGGCGCTACAGGAGACTCCACACTTCAACAGCAACATACCGTAGGTCATAGCAGCCACATCAACTACAGTCACCAGCAAGGTGATGAAGAGGGAGATAAAGTCTCCAGACCCCCCTAAAAAATCGGTCAATTTTGTGAGTTGTTGAGTTGGGAGAAACTTTATAAACTTTTAGAAACGCTGCCAATGACACATTCTCAATCATTTTGGCCTTCTTGTAAATTTGGTGAATGTTATAGCCTCATTTCAGGAAGTGCCGCAGCCCCCTCAGCATCCCCAGATCCTGCATCCATGGGCCTTTCACCGGGATGAAAAGAGCGCTGCAAAGCCACAGCCACAGCCACAGCGCATATTAAAGCAGCTCCAACGCACAGAGGAAACAGCTTCTCTTCAAAATGTTTCATGAGCTGAGAAAATGTTTTCAGCTTCGTGGCAATGCATCTTTTGAAATATTTCAAAATTCAAAAACACTTCATTTGCAGATAAGAGTTTTTCACTGGACAGTTAAGAAACGGGCACAGCACACCCAATAATAATAATAATACTAATAATAATAATAATAATCATAATAATCATAATAATCATAGCTAAATGTGTCTACCACACGTAGATACAATACGACTCTTCGCAACCTTCTCAATTATCTCATCATATCTCCATCACCATCAGCATGAGGTTTCATAAAGTTGAACTTTGATGTGGAAAATCCTTCACATGCCACGTGAGTCAGGAGAGAGTCAACACACAGTCTATTTGCGGACTATAACATGATATGCATGTAGGAGACAGCAGCACAGAGAGCAGTTCATGCAGGTCGCACCTGCTGCTCCGCTCCTGCTTCAGTGTCCTCCTCTTTTCTCATCCTCATATCAATAAATCCCTCATCTTCAGCTCCGTTCATTTATCCTTTGTTTTTACCCTTCCTGCCTGGCATGTCCAGGTAAGCTGCGACACTGGTGTCCTGTCATTTCCGCCTCTCTTCAGCTTTCCACTTACTACATCCAGGTGATCATTGAAGAATCCCCCATCATCCTCTTGGTGCAGCGAATTTCAAGAGAAAATGTTTATTACACAGTACAATTACCATACATATGTATGTGCAGGAGAGCTTATTCAACTAATTAAAGGGGTAATATCTAGTTTTGGAGATTGGAGATCAGGTTTCAAGGGCCTTCCTGGATCATCGCCCTCTTCTGTTTTACTGTCTCCTTGTATCTGTGCTGTATAGATCAGTTATCTTCCAGGTCGCCGCGGTGGAGTGGAGGTTGTGTGTATTTGGCATCATCTCTTCCTGAGGTTTCTTCCATCTCTCTCCCTGTTAAAAGGTTTTTCCTTTCTTAGTATAGCAACTTTTTCCTCCCTCGAATCAGGGTTCGTAGGACAGAGGGTTTCAGTGATAGTTGGTCAGGCGGATCATCGGTCTATATAGTTACTAGTCTTCTGGTCATGCGATTAGCTATAGCTCATAAATGAGAGTCTCAAAGAACAGTAATTCCCAAAATGTCCCACTATTCATATATAATATTATATAAAAAATACAAGGAAACTGTTTCACATCTACCTGTTGCCACACTCTGACACAACCCTTTTTCTTTTCTTTACTGGACTGTTTTCAGAGTTCGGAGTTCCCCAATCGAGGTCTGACAGATGCTCGTCAGCTCCATGCTCATCTTCACACTGAAAGACAACGCATCGCTGAGTCAAACAACTTCCCCTACCGGCACAGAGATAATACACACAGCATCTAATCACACACTTACTAGAAGCTGCTGTCAAATGTGCCAACAAGGTGGCCCATTGTTATAAATGGATGCTGAAGAATTTGGCTCGTTGTAATTCTCTCAGAGGCGTCCACCTTCATCGTCTTTGTCAGCAGGTCGACGAAGCTGTCCCCGGTCACACGGCATCAGCACAGGCATCTTCTCCCGAGGCGCCTGGCACCGGATCGGAATAAAAGAAAATGGTTAGAAAATCGGAAGTTTTTTGTGGCATTGTTTAACAATGTTTTCTAAAGGAGACATCCTCCCTCCTCAGATCATTTAGGCTGACAATTGTGCGCGCATCGCAGGCAAAACGTCCTGGTCGTCAGTCATGGTACAAATGACATCTGCTGATGATTTTGTTACACACAGAGGACAGAATAGAAGGAATTTAGACAACATCACGTCTCGCCTCTCAGGGCCTCACAGCCTGTATATCCATGCATCCAGCAGACATGCAGGGATGTGATTCATCAGGTTCTGAGGATCAATCGATAATCTGTCATTTTAACCTTTAAACTGAGGCTGAAACACATAGAGCAGAGATAAAGATAGAAACATTGCTTACTTCTGCTGTTGATATTCCTTAAATAAATAAATATATATATATATATATATATATATATATATATATATATATATATTAGGGCTGTCAAAGTTAACGCGTTAATAACGCGTTAACGCAACGTCCTCTTAACGCCGTTAATTTTTTTAACGCGCGATTAACGCTCAGTATATTAAAAAAAAGCGCATTGTATGATTTACGGCCGTCGGCGGCACCCGTAGTCTTGATACAGAGGGTGGCAGAAGAAATAGAATAAGAAAGGGAATCAGAAGAAGAAGAAGAAGAAGCAGGGTTGGCGGTTCGTTAAAAACACGGCAGACTGAAAAGCAGCACTCGCTGCAAACTCCTCATCTCTGCTGTCACTCACGGTGGCGGACATTTGTTTCTCCATCGCCCTGATCATTTTGCGGGACACTCTCTCGTGGCATGCCCGTTTGCTGATAACTCATCCCCGCATGTTTATCTCAGGCTCCTCGCTAGCCTTCTTCCTCCCTCCAGCAGGCAGCCTGCCGCTGCTGTTGTCCTCCTCGGACAGATGCTGAAGCTCCGTTTCTCTCACTCTCGTGGGGTCGACAGAGAAACGTCTAGCGGCTGCTTCTCCCGAGTTTTCCTCTGAATATATCACGACAGAAGGTTTGAATTTCAAGTCGTACTTTTTATTGTTTTGCTGCACCGGAGCCATGGCGATCATCAGTGTGATACTGACTGACAGAAAGCAGCACACTGCGTGAAAAAGGCGAAGAAGAAAAACGTGCAGTGTCAGTGGACACCACTTGCAAGCCAAACAGACCGCAGATGCAGAGAGCCCGTCGCCCCCCCTCGCCAAAAGCAGACAACCCTGGATTTATTTTCCTGCATGATTTGAAGTGTTGAATAAACATTTTCATAATGCAAGCATATTTGCCCTTTCTTATGTTGTTAAAAGTATTAAGAACATGAAAAAAATACACTAGGGTACATTTAGAACAGAAAAGAAAGTGCCAAAAAAAATTGCGATTAATTTGCGATTAATCGCGAGTTAACTATGGACAAAATGCGATTAATCGCGATTAAAAAAATTGATCGTTTGACAGCCCTAATATATATATATTGTAAACATTCAGAAATGAACCTATGCTTTCAGCTGAGTGGTCTTGTGTTTATATTAAAATAACATTTCAAAAATAGATACAAATAAAATGACTAATAAGTCACACGAAAACGTCAGATTTTTATACCCCTTTAATCAACCTTATCAGATTTTTTTCCTGAGTTTCTTTGTATTCATGCTCATCGATAAGTACACAAACAAAGGCGTCTATTATTTATATTTTACTGGTGTTCTACTTTCAGACCACATTCTTGTCTATTTGAAATACTTTTAAATAGACAGAAACTTTCAGAGTAATGTATAAGCTGAGAAAAGTAACTGATGAGAGATGGGATTCAATTCATTTCTCAAAGCATCTGACAAAAGGCGACGTGAAGTCAGAGCTCAGTTGTTCTGCGTTGAATTTCAGCATATAATAACTGTTAATCGACAAAGTTCAGGGTCGTTAGAGAGAACAAACAGCCTTCCAACAAACGAGGCTTTGAACTCTGTGATTCTGTTCATCATTTTGACATTCTGTAGATGGAATGGAAGTCTTCTCTGTAGGCAGAACTAAAAATAAACAGATATATTTTATAGAGATGTAGTCCAAGCTAAAACGATAGATAGATAGATAGATAGATAGATAGATAGATAGATAGATAGATAGATAGATAGATAGATAGATAGATAGATAGATAGATACTTATCATTTATCCCTGCAGCAAATGAACAAAAACACAGAATAGTGAAAGAAACAAACGTCAGACACAAGTTCCGACACAACAGCACAAAAGTATTCCCTTTGAGGAACCGGCTGTTTGTGTAAGAGTGTGCAAACTGCAGAGAGTGGGGCAAAATAAATGTAATTATTAGTTCAAAAGCTAAAAAGATATATTGCACCGGGAGAGAGGTCAGGGAGATGTAATTGTCCATGTAAAAGTCCAATTCGTGAGCGGAGTCAGACCTCAGCAGCCCCCCCAGTCCACTGAAGTCCAAACTGTGACGGAGCAGGGATGAGTTTTGCAGTTTGATGGCCACCGGCGGGAACCAGCCACTGTGGCACCATGGTGAACATGTCGGGGGGTGGAAGTATTAAGATGCTTCCCTTCTCAACCAGCCAGGGCAAAGTTTGTAGTTTGTATTTGTGTTTGTGGTGAAGTTAAACTGTCTCGCATTATACACAGCTGTGTTTCTGCAAACACATCTCCTAGATTCATATAGGGGAGGTGTGTTGTTTCCTTCATCAAGACTCAGTGAAAACAGATGGATTTAAACAGGACTACCTTTACTTCTTGACCATGTAAACTCTTGCCCGGGTGAGTGTTGGGTTTTTTTGATGCACATCACATGGACTTCCAACGGGTGTAAAGTATAAGTAGCAGAAAAAGAATGAAATCATTCTTGAAGTCACAGCAGCATAACCTCGTACCCAAACACATTTAAACCAAACTACAACTGAAACTGAAAGTCTGGACCCGTTTCATCCACGACAATACTTTCTAGACGCCATCGTACTGAAATACAGTAATTTGATTATATATTTAGAGAAAAAGAAAGCTAAACATTGGAGTTGGTGTAAGTTATGAGACAGTTCTAGGCACAGAAAATCAGAGGTTTTATTCTCCAGACAGGAGGAATCATTATAATCATTATCATTATCATTATTGTTATTATTATTGTTGTTGCTTTTGTTGTTAATTCATTTATTTATCTATCGAAGCTGTTAAGTATTGATAGGTAGTGAAAACAGATCAGCATCAAATACAACTATACAGAGGCTTTCAAGAAGAACATGAAAATTAATTGAAAGTGTGATGTTCATATGGTCAGTTTAAAGACCAGTCCCACAATAAACAACTTTTCTACATGATACCCTTCCGTTCTTGTGTGTATGATTGTATTCATTAACATTAGCAGGAGGAGACTTTCTGACAACAGTATGACTGTGAGATCTTGTTGTCCCTGAAATGATCACTTCTGTCTTAGTGCTTTGTTAGTGATTTAAATAATGACATCAAAAATGTTAAAAAGGTTTTCATTCAGCACTTTCCTTCATGCTAACATACAAATATTTACAGATTTACAGATTTTTAGGAGTATGATACCAATTCAGCTTTGTTTCAGTGTGATTATCTGATGAAAAAGGACCAGTAATCTTTGTAATCGACATCATATTGTTTTGTTAAAGCTCCCGTTAGTATGAAAGGTGATTTTTGAGTCTCAGTCCCATATCGACACTTTCAGATGGCCGCCAACTCGATCTTAGATCCCACTCTGTCACTCTTACTATCTTACTAACTAATGTTTCAAATAAACATTTTAGAAAAGACCTGGAAAAACAACATTAAACTGTTCAATTTATGTTGTTAAATTTGAAAGATATAAGTGATTCTGCAACAAGAGTGTCAGTTTCTTTTAATTAGATTGCAGCAAACAGTGATAATAGAGCCATTGTCTCTGTCTGTGTGTGTCTATGCGCTGCACTTCAGTCTGTTTACTGATTAATCTGTCATCCATCAATATCAACTCATCTCCGCCCCGCAAACAGAGATATCAGTGACGGATCACCCTGATTTGTATCAAGAGACAAGACCTAATCAATGAGGTTAAACACACTGATGTGGTCCCAGAGTGTGGGCAAACAAACGCGTAAGTGAGCGAAACACAATGTGTGTGTATGTGGGTGTGTGTAGATGGGTGGAGGAGAAAAAGGCGCGCTGGGGGGGGGGGGGTGTTGGTCTGATGTAACGGAGTCGGTTTCATGACCCCAGGCATCGAGGATGAGGAGGAGGAGGAAGACAAGAGGAGACAGAAGGGAAGGGAAGCGACATGAAGAGTCTATAATGACACACACACACACACACACACACACACACACACAGGGACACAGGGAGAACAGTAGCCCCTGGCTATCTGCAGCAATGAGTGTAAATGATCGCATATCTGTGGTCATAACTCACAGCCATCGGGGCTACTGATGGAAGCTGACACCTAATGTCTCTGTCCCAAGCTGTGTGTGTGTGTGTGTGTGTGTGTGTGTGTGTGTGTGTGTGTGTGTGTGTGTGTGTGTGTGTGTGTGTGTATGAACCCGAGCAGTAAGATGTGTTTACGTTTTTCACAGTCCAGATGTATAGAAATAACACATACGCTGTCAAAATAAGGCTTTAAGATGTTTTCAACTTTAATAAATGTATATAAAATGAGAAGGTGCTTTAGTTTTTACTCCACAGTACAGCAGTAAATACACATAGAGCTCATTGATCTGGACAGAAAACAACAGAAACATATTTCAGACTCTCGCCTCTTGAGGCACAAAGTGGTATTAGGAGACAGTATCGGGCTGCTGCTAGCTCATTAGCGTACCTACTTCAGTAAGTATCTCTGCAACACAACACATGGACGTCTTCATGATGTCAAAACTGAACTGTTTCTTCGCATTCCGTTCATAATTTTAGTTTGGCACGATTTTAGGTTTTTTAAAGGTCCCATATTATGGTCATTTCTGCTTCTTGACATGGTTCCTTGATGTCTAAATGGAATGTTAGTAACATGCTTTGGTCGAAAAAAGCTGAAGGATTGAGCACAGCAGGGTTCTTGAAACACCAGTTTCACAGCTATGCTCCAGGTGGCCTGTTTCAGTGCCTTTCCCTTTAAATGCTAATGAGCTACTGCGCGCCGCCCACGGTACCGCCCACCTCCTCCTGCCTGCGGAAGACGTGAGGATGGCATCATGTGACCATGGCAACGGCGGAGTTTCTGGGAATAATGGCTGCCGGACAACAGATTGCGGTCCGACCCAGAACAAGAGGCTCCAAAAGAAAGTAAGCAGCCAAGAATGAACATTGGTGTTTCTCAGTGGTTAGTAGTTAAGTTTGTTACCTCGACATTACTTTTATGTTATTATTATGTTATCATATTATTATTTACCTTTATGTAGCCAGGTAAGTTGATTGAGAACCTGCTCTTATTTGCAGTGACGACCTGTAATTAGCTACTGCCAGCAATTTTCAACTGTAGTTTTCAGTAAGCCACAGTTGCTTCCAATCACCTTTCTACCAGCAGAATTGTTTTTTAACCATTTAAAACGGTTTCTAAACTTTATATATATTATCAAAGAAACAATGTGACATGATTAGTGATCATAGTTTCCCATGAATAATAAAAAAAAGCATAAAAACAGGTGTTCCTGTGGCTATTGTAAACAAATGCCTACAGAACCTGAGAATATCTGCTGTATGGAAATACCACAATGAAGTGTGAACACTGGGCAAACAAGGTTGTCATTCTGCTCTCTCTTTTCTCTAATCTATTGTCACTCACTTACCTTTCATTATTTCTAGGTTATACGAAGACTACAGCAGTTTCCTGAGCCACCATCATGCATGGTGGACCACCCTGGCCTGGAACCTGTCTGCCTGAATGTATCTGCACTGCAGAATGCACTGAACATTTATCGGGCAGACTATGAATCTTTACGTCTGAGGGGAATAGTGCAGTAAGCTTTTAGTCACATAAATACTATTCATTTATCGTAAAAGTGTTATGATTAAAAGTACATAACTGCTTCTTCTATCTTACATTGTTTATAGTTTATTATCTTTTACTTATTACCATGAAAATTACATATCAAACAATGAAAACACAGAACAGTTAGGAAAGATGTTTTAATTGTAAGAAACATTTGTAAACATGTGTTGACATGAATGAAATAAGAAGAAAATACATATCTGAATTGAAACAGTTTGACTTTATATATTAACTTCAATATCAATATGAAAATGATAACAAAGAAAGTATCTCGTTGCCATGGGTGTAAACATTCAGTGCTGACTTTATATTGAATTGTGTTCAGCCAATATAGCCTACATAAGCTTTGTAAGGTGGTGCTGGTGCTCTCTGGGGCGGAGAGTGAGAGTTGTGCTGCCCATCTGTGTGGTCCGAGAGGTCTTCAGGGATTATGAGTTTCAGCACCTCGTTCACATATGGGGCAGGGTCCTGGAAAACCTTCTGGAAGATCAGGTCCAACAGTGCATCACCGCAGTCTGCAGTGCAATAAACAAATGCATGTTTACAGGAAAACTGCAGTAGAACCAAAACACCTTGTGCTGCAGTGTTGTAAAGTGTCTCTTATTTCTCCTAATTACTTCTCATTTATACATTCTCATTATTTATTTTGAAAATCATCTTAAAAGAATTCAGATTTTAAGTGTTTGTGTTCAACCTTTTGTGTGATGTCTGTGTGTCCATGTTTATTTTAATTTGAGAGGTTCAAATAAAAGATTGTAAAACTTACAGAATGTCGTGTCTGTCTTCACTGGTTTGGCTCTGCACTCTCCCTTCCAGGACTTTGGAAAGCTCAGTTTGAAAAGACGATCTCCTGATGATGTGGTGGCTTGTCCTCTATCAGCATTCTTATTGTGATGCAGTGTAGCCAGTCAGAGTCTTGAACAGTAAAAAGACAAACATGAAAACAATTGCAAGAAATGGGCAAATGTTCTCAACAAGTAATCACAGTTTAATTTACCTGCACAGCATTCCCAGATATGGATAGGAGTAACACATGACAGCACTGTTACAGTATAATTCAAGCACTAAAGACTGCAACGCCTTACATTACTCTAATCCGACCACTTTATTTCAGTAACGAGTAATCTAGCGTTAATATTTCCAAACCAGTAATCACATTAAAGTTATTTATTCAAGTCACTGTGCGTTACAATTATTGTCATTTTCATTCGTAAAAATATATATTTTTGCTTTCTTCTTGTCAGTACCTCTCAAGTCACGTTTTAGCCATGAGGATAACTCACGTGTACACCACGCAGCAACACAAAAATGGAGGGAGGAGAGAGATGCGTGTTTCCTAGCTGGAAATATACTCATTATGCTGAGTTATTTAAAACAAAAAAGCACAAATGCTTGGTCAAGGGCCCAGCCCGACCCGGCCCGGGCAGAGAATCTAAGCTCTATGTAGCAGTCAACAGTACCCTCGTATTGGCCCGGCCTATGCCAACATATTCCAGCTTAGAAAACATTTTCAAATGCATTATTTCACAAAATCCTGAAAGCTTAGACCCGGTGGAGGGTGTGTGTGTGTACTGCTTGACCGACCGTGTCTCTGGGTTTGCATGTGGAGACCGTGTTGATGCGAACTAGGGGCTCGCGGTTAGCATTAGCTTGAAAGCTCACGGTTAGCGTTAGCTGGTACTATGTGACACTGCTTGGTTAGTTCGTGTAAAATTGCTAAATAAACACAGCTAAATACTTGTACATGCAGACATTTGCCTGGGACACGCATTACATAGTGTGCAGGATCAGAAACGTACTACACACAATGATTCTGCTTTAGCACTAACGTTTACTTGTGTGGTCAGGGAAGCTAACGTTAGCGGTTAGCCGCTAACCTTAGCTTGTTCTCAATGGCAAAACACACAGTACATCAGGCATGAGTTCAGCCTAATCTACAGAAACACACAGCACATTATTTGTATACTTACATGTCCTTGGTCTGCATGTATTCCTTTGAGTAAAAGTCTGCCGACCACTCATGCCTTGTACTGGCCCAAGTTGGTGAAACAGTCAGTGTCAAAGTGGCTCGCACACACCAACAGTTTTTTGCCAACTTCAAAAATAAATCATAAAAATAAATTCAATCCATGCCGCTCTTTTGTCCTCTGCAGCTGTGAGTCTCACAGTGTGAGACGATGGAGTGTGTTGTGCTGGTCCTTGCAGCCAACAACAGAGCACTTTTCCTTGAGTTTGGCCATGGTGATTTCAGTAGAATAATTGCGGATCTCCGAGACCGGAGCTGTACCTAGTGGGTGGAGACACCGTGCGGTGAAGGGAGGGGCAGTGGGGTAGCCATATGCAAATGTGCGGCCGTCGACGTCGACAGCCGCAGCAAATTTGACTCGTGTATCTGGAAACTGCAGGCAAGACCCCTTTAGAAACCTGTATCTCACTCAAAAAAGCATGGATAGACTTTTTTCAAAGTTTCTCGGCGTGTGGCAGCACCATAGACCCACAATAACACCCCAAATCCCAGAAAAAGTCAGTTTTTCATAATATGGGACCTTTAAACATTTCATATTCATACCAATTCATACATAAAAATCAACAAACTTGTATATGGACTTCAAATGCATGTTCAAGTGTAGTGGGACATTTGATGAGGAACTTAAAACTGAAATCATAACATACAAAGGTTACCTTTAGAAGATGAAGTGTAATAATATGACTTTCCGCATACTTCTTCACATCTTTAAATTGAAGTAAACCTCAGTGTCCTTCTGCGAGTAAGAGGGACTCGGGTTGTCACGATACTAAAATTTTCAACTCGATGCCGAAACTCAGGAAAATATTTGATACTCGATACCATTTTCGATACCACAAGGATTAAAAAAAGACCCCAAAATTTAAAAGAAATATTTTTATTAACAAGAAAAATGCAAAAATAACCTCTGTTACAACATGTAACAATTAATAGAACCACACATTAAATATTTATAATAAAAAACAGTTGTGCAAAAAGAAACTGCAACTATGATAACAAGTTTCAGGTCTGAGGTAGTGCAAAAAATAATCGGTATCGATACTTTTGAAAATGAGTATCGTATTCGATACAACATTTTAGTATTGATACTTTTTTGAGTTTTTGACAACCCTAAGAGGGACCCAAACTATTCTAAATTATTCCTGGAACTCTTTATGCCATCAGCCTGAAATACAGCTCCAGCTCAACCTTTCAATTGCTTTAGACTTTTAAGGGCTGTTCACACCAGTGTGTCGAGCAGTTACAGTATTGACCCGGCCATTTACTCGATATCATAGTCAGCATTTCTCGGCTTATCTGAATCTGTTTTTCTTTTCTTTTTCTTTTTTTATTCAATTGCAGATAAAAGAAAAATTTAAAAAATGGCTCTGACACAGCATGTAATCTACAAAGTCACTAGTAACTAAAGTGTTCCACCAATTGTAGTGGAGTGAAAGTGTAATGTTTTGAACATGTAGTGGAGTGGAAGTATAACGTAGCAGAGAATGCAAATACTCAAGTAAAGTACAATTACCTCAAAACTCTAACCCTACAAAATACAGTGCTTGAAAAAACGGATTATATTAGTTGTGGTCAGCCCTTCAGACATGAGGATCTATCAAGTATTCATCTGTTCATGGTTACACATAAAAAACAAAACAACAGGATTACATTTATTAAACAGAGAGAGCATTCTTGTAAAGTAAATTTTACATGGTGCAAATGATCACTTAAGAAAATAAGTGCTGTAGAAAATACAGACAATGTGCACACCTGAGAGAGAGAGAGAGAGAGAGAGAGAGAGATGTCATTGTACAGTGTCAAAACTCATGGCTGAGTTTTAAGACTTAATCCAGCTCAGACACCATTTATTGAAAATAAAACAGGACATCTACAGAGGACCCCTCCCAAAACAGCATGCATCAGTGAAGGTGTTCTGTATTATTCCAGGGTAGTTCTCTGCCAGAACATTTCCCCCCCGAAAAAACCTCAGAGCGCTGCTGTATGTCGTGTCCGACTGAGGCTTTCCTTTCAGTTCAGTCCAGGTTATTCCAGTTCAGATCAGTTCGGCTTGATTCCCTTTAATTCAGTTTGCCTCACCTGGAAACGGCTCACACTGCTGACAGGAAGCTCTCGTTAACCCTCCGCCTGTTGTAGTCCGGCTGGCTCGATGTTACACCATCAGCATCACCTGCAGGGAGACAGAGAAGAGAGTGTGTGAGTGTGTGTGTGTGTGTGTGTGTGTGTGTGTGTGTGTGTGTGTGTGTGTGTGTGTGTGTGTGTGTGTGTGTATGTGCGTGCGTGCGTGTGTGTGTGTGTGTGTGTTGAGAGAAAGACATAAGAACAGACACAGCTCAGATGTGTGTAAATGTGAAGACTCTTCCTTCCTCTCTCTCTCTCTCTCTCTCTCTTCTAGTAATCAGACTACTGTAAGATGAAAACCTCACATCTCTAAGAAGTCTGCTTTTGAGGAATACTGGGGGGAAAGTGATGTTTCTTTCAAGACTTCCTGTTAAAAAAAAAAAAATTTTTTGTGAATATAACTGATGATTTTTCAGTCAGGGGCAGATAAATAATTTTTAGTTTGACAGATGAGAGGGAAAACATTACAAACCGATGTAGATACTGTAGTGCAAAGGTGTCTGTCTAAGTCAAGTCAAACCAATGTGTTCACATACACACTCACACACACACATACAAAATTCAATCATGTCTCTGCTGCTGCCTGAGGGAAACACAGTGTGGAAGCCTCACTATAGTGGAAAATCACCTTTTCCATGTCATTTTACACAGCAGCACCTACACTATACTACGCACGCACGCACGCACACACACACACACAAACACACACACACACACACACACACAGTCTGACTACATTTACACGAGGAACCAAGAGATCTGATTTTTTATTTAACTCTTTGTGGTGCAGATCTCACACCGTCATGGCTGTCTCAGCCAGGAGAGTCGGAGAGGAATGTGATCTTTATACAAGCGTGAAAGAAATCTGCGCCTCAAAGAGCTAATGTGATCTTGTGACAATGGTCCGTTTGGTGCTTTGAGCTTTTTTTTGTGAATTTTGTATCATCGACATGACACCTGAGCAGACTGCTGACACTAATCCATTTATAATAGATATATTTCTTAAGAACAGAATTTTCTTTAAATACTTCACATCATAAAGTTAAAAAAATGACCTTACAGAAACATAAGGTTTCTACATGTCTGTGGCACAAAACGTACATTGCCAACATGTATTTGATGGTTGGGTTGCCCAGTAGAGGTACACAGTCCTTTTAAGTGGAGTGCTACCAGGGAATTTCATCTTCAGCACATGAACCAAATCTCATTACTAGTAGATACAGATTATTATCGAGGAGGCAGACAAATAATATGAACACCACATGGAAGCAGACTGTAATTGAGAAGTCTCTTTAAAGGGATAGTTAGACGTTTGGTAACTGCTTGCCCAGAATTAGATTAAAAGAGCAACATTATTCTTCCCGGGAAGCATATTAGGGTGATAATAAGACTATAGAAGGTCACTAGGTGGTCAATAGGTGCCCAGTAAGAAATAGTATCTCACTGTGAGACTTGGGTTTTTTTTTGCACTTCAGTTTCTTAGCGGATTAAACAAGAAAAAAAAAGCGAGCATTAGAGGTGCTGCCTGTCATGTTTGGGTTACCAGAGCCAGGCTAACATAACCTACTCTACGTATGTGACACAAGTTAAAGTGAAACTCTTGCCAAAAAGCAACCTAGATATTATTCGTGTAAAAGCATAATTTCGACGAAAGAGGCACTTTTAAGATTTACCGTAGTTTTGTTTTCGAGCAAGCTCATTTTCAATGGAGTGCTGGGGCACTTTTACGCTAGCATCAAAATCGCTATTTTTAAAACACTAAGAAGGTTCGACACAACAAGAAACTTTGCTCGTAGTATCACCAGGGTCTCTACACATACGCCATTTTGTGAGACAAGATGTGAGACTAGGTGGAACGTTTTTTATAAAAAAAGAAACAAAGTCATGACAGAGGAAAGTAATCAACTTGGATTCAAAGCATTTTCCATTAAACGTTTTCATTAATTTGTCATCCCTCCATTCTGCCCATGGAAGTGGACGGTCGGTGGATCTACAGTCGACACTGTGTATTATTAACTGAGGAGATATGAAGCCGCGCTGAGTGGGGATCTGCGGTGCTCTGCTAATGTTTTCAGCGGCCTGTGGTGTAATTCAAAGTGTCAGCGAGGAGGAAAATAACGTGTTGAGCATCTCGTCAAATCGCTCCGGCTTAAACGGCCTCTCTCTCCGGAGTGTGTTTAGGAAATTAAGGGCCAGGGATTTTTTTCATAATTGTCTATTTTATCATTTTATTACAGCTAGCTTGCCTCTGATGGGCTCCCTTTATGATTTATCAAATACAATTACTGCGTGACTTATTTCAGGGGCCTCTCCATTGCTGAGGACCATTAATGTGTGTGTGTTAGAGAGAGAGAGAGAGAGAGAGAGAGAGAGAGAGTGTGTGTGTGTGTGTGTGTGTGTGTGTGTGTGTGTGTGTGTGTGTGTGTGTGTGTGTGTGTGTGTGTGTGTGTGTGTGTCAGCTCTGGTGTATTTAAATAGCATTAAGTAATTGGAAAAACAGGAAAGGAGGCAGAAAAGCTAAATTGTCTTTGTGGATTTAGACCCCCATCCTCCTCCTCTTCCTCTCTGTTCGTAAATATATTCCAGAAGCCTCTATCTCAACGGTGAAATGAGAGGAAATCGTCTTTTAACTGATACACAGAAACTCATTTGAAATAGTTTCACTTTTCTGCGCCTTAGATATTTCTTTGGGAAAGAAGAAAAATGAGATAGAGCGAGGCAGACAGAAAGAAACACAGGCAGAGAGGGGGGGGGGGAGGTTAATTCCATACCTTCCCCTCCTTGTTAATGAAGTGTAGGTGGCGTCCCGGTCAGTGCAGCTAATTGAACAGTTGAGATTACAGCAGCCTCTGCTCCTCTGTGAAAAGAAGGCCGTGTTCATTAGTCGTTGCCATATAATATTCATTCTCCGTAGAAATATGTAGATAGTAATCTATGCAAAGAGCCGCCGGGATGACTTTAAAGCTCTCAACATGTACTGTGGTAGCAATAACTCAAACAATTATCCTCTGAGAAATTACAGGCGTCAGGCGGCGGTCCTGCTCGTGTTCGTCAGCTACAATTTCCATGCATTTATCAAATCAGTGCATTTATTCCCTGATGCTAAATTATTTTATCTCTTCCGACACTAAAGGCTTAATGCACTTCCTCCAAACTCAAGCCATGTTGAAGAAGTCATGTGTGCACTGCTTTAGATCAAGTCCAAATGTGTCAACACACTCACTGTTTATGTTCAGAGGAGTTATTGTTATTATGTTATTGCTGTATGAACAAACGTATTTTATGTGGAGATTATTTTTCAGTGAACGTTTGCTTCAGTGTATTTTTACGCACTTCCTGAAGTATGGTGCCCCAGTAGCTCAGTGGGTAGAGTGCGCGCCTCATGTACAGAGGCTGTGTCGGGTTTGAGCCTGACTTTGGCAATCCGCTGCACGTCATCCCCCCTCCGTTGTCCCATTTCCTGCCATCTCGTACGCTGCCCTATCAATTAAGGCCAAAAAAATAAAAATAAAAAACTAAACAAAAAAAGAAAATGTCTGTGGAAACAGGATCATTTGAAATAATCATCAAAAAAAAAGCGTAGTATGCACGTAACGGGACATGGAAAGATACTTTTTGAAATAAGTTATGGCATGGTAAGAATGACTGATCAGCTGTTCCTGCTCTGAGAGATGAAAAATCATAAGAAGAAGAATGATATGATGCAAGGAATGGTTCCCAATGAATCATAGCACTACGATGTGAGAGAAAATAGGTGATATATTCAGATGTCAATGATAAAAAAAAAAAACAGATCATACATGGATCACACAGTTAGAAGATCAACAGCTTCATAATGTTTCTGTCTTGATTGTCAACTTTTGTCCTTTACACCTTTCTTCATATTCTCTCAAATCATTGTCTCTGCAGTCTCTGTTGTCATTTGTATTATACTGTGTCCATATCGGAGTGATTGTGGGAAAAATTGCTCCTGTCTTTCCTGTTTAAGGCCCACTGAAGCATTGATGATTTAGAACCTAATAAAGTAGAGTGAATCAGTATTAGGAACCAGCAGTAAATAAATAAAATTATGTGAATCGTTAAAATGTTTTTGCCAATTTGAGGGGACTAAGTGTGCAAACCTAGATTATATAATTAGGAGAAGCACCAGTAACCTTTATAAATTGTGTCATAACTGCCTCTGGAATTTGATGTTGTCTCATGAATTTAATTTTCATATTCACATCGTCAACATCTGCTTTCATTTGTGGGGTTTACTTGTGGTTAAGTGCAGGCATGTAATAACACCCGGGAGCTGTAACAGCAAAATACTGACAAGCTGCCACAACATTACATCTGCATCCATCATCCTGGACTGCATCCTCCCTGTGTTGGTCCACAGGTTCTCTTACTTTGCTAAGAATGCCAACATTTTTTGAAATATATTTTCAATGTCTGAGGTTTCTATTCAATTTAAAACGTGCTTCACAACAAATGGATGGGAGCGTGGATACAGTGAACAAGCAGCCGTGACTTTGACCCATTCATCTGGTTTCCTGATGCTGAGATACATCTCAGTAGAAACCCAGCATGTCTTTATCAGGACAAAAACAAAACTCCTCTCTGCCTCTGTCACTTTTCTAACCCCATCGAACCCTCCCCTCTCCCCTCCTTAACCCCCACCCCCCACCCCACCCCTCGGGTGCCCGTCCAGCTCAGTGGGACCCTCTCTCTCTCTCTCCCTCACCCTGTCTCTCTCTGCCTCTCTCGCCCCCTCCCTCAGGGCAGAAGTAAACCACGCCTTGAGGCCCTGCTCCCATTGTGTGTCCTCTGCTACTTCTGTTTGGGGCCTTTGTGTGCCGCTAATCAGCCGTGGGGCCATGCTCAGCCCCAAGTGTGTGTGTCTGCATGTGTGTGTGTGTGTGTGTGTGTGTGTGTGTGTGTGTGTGTGTGTGTGTG
>OZ023163.1:27448751-27481251 GCA_963678695.2 Diplodus puntazzo
TCTGGCATGACCTGTTCCCCTGTCACTAGTTTATATCCAGCATGTTCAGTTGGAGAAACACTTTCTGCTCAAGAGTAAAAGGAGTTTTGGCGAAAGATGGTGGAGCAGGAGGAAGGTGAGGGGGGACACAATGAAGTGAGCAGAAAGAGGAAAGAAGAAGGAGACTCGAGTCTCTTGCTTCATCCCCTCCAAACTTGTAATGGAGGTTTGATTAGCAAGCATGTAATGTACTTTACCCCCACGGACGGGCAGCGAGGGGGGAGGAGGGTGAAAAGAGGCGAGGGATGGAGGGAGAGGTATAGCAGGAAGGAGGAGGAGTGCATATAGGCTGCCCTCTCAGCAGGTCCCCTCATCTCCCCTCCTCACCCTCTTCCTCCACTTTATTCCTCAACTCCCTCAGACCAGGACACAAGTCCCCCCCCCCAACACAACCTCCTCTGCCTACACACACTAAAGCCTGAACGCCGTCCCTCCGCCGCCTCATCCTCCACCCCCTATAGCTGCACCATGCTGTGTAAGCGGTGGGTGTGGGTGGGGTAGGATGGGGTTGGAGGTCAGGAGCAGGAAGAGTTTTTTTTTTGTTTTTTTTCTTTCGGGTCGCCCGCCCCCATTAACAAGCCGCACGTCTGCACGCAGGAAGTTGTTTGTGCACAGACACAATGCAAGTTTATTTGAATCCAGCAGGGAAAAGTCAGTCGCGTTGTCACTCAGCGGGTTTTAGGGTTAAAGGCTAAAGAAAATGTTGAGGTAGCATCCACCAGTGTGTTGCTTTTACTGGCAGAGAGACTCAGCAACCAAAAGTCATCAGGAAGGAATAAAAGCACCACAAATGTATATATTGAACTTCCACTTATTTCAAACAAAGTTGTAAAGTTCTTTCATTTTATTTCCCTTTGTTTGTCTCTTTTTTTTACTTTCTGGAAGATACTGAAGTTTAAAAAATTACGTTTTGTGACCATTCTGGATCACGTGCAAAGCCTTATTTAACTTTTGCACAACTTTAAACACACACATTCCTTTGTTAAAGTACGTCCCAACTCCGATGTCACATTTCAACGCAAGGTACTTTGAATTATGGAGGAGAGATATAATCAAAATGCAGTTTCTTGGTAAAGTAAGCTCCTAGTTCAAAATGTATCGTCTGCCATGTTTCGTCCGAGACAAAAGAAACAACACTGTTAATAGTCATTTAACCTTTTAAACATCACTGATAACCTACTGAATCCAAAGACCTCTGCTAAGAGTCAGACAAATCCCCTCAATCGTGATAAAAATTCAAATGAAACTTTGTCTTTAAACTTATTTGAACATACGGACAATGCAAGTTCCTCTCCATCCTCCCGTGCCTCCCACCACGCCAGATCAGTGTTCCTCTCTCCCCCTCCGCCTCTCTGTGCTGTCGACTCAGGGTGTGAGCAGAACAACGTTAATGTGTGGAGACACCTGACAAGCCCGCTGGCCTTTAGGGCTCAGCCTAATCACTCTGGACCCAAACCCATCGGGAATTAAACCTGCAAAACCAAACAGTCACTGTGGGAGCTGGCTGGCATCTGTTGGGGCCACTCGAACGGACGCCGAGGGACGGGATGATGCGGCTGCACACGGGTAAAAAAAGGCGCTGCATTAGCAGTGTAAGAGATTAGATAGGAGAGATAACTTTCATTTTGTGAAGCTGAGTATGTTTTCCTAAAAAATTAGAGGATTGAAGAGCAGGAAAATCACTAAACTTGCGCATGATTTGATGGATCATGTCACTCTGCTGCCATATGTAAATGACAAGAGCCCAGTTTATTTGCATGCTGGCTGCAGGACTGACTAATTATTTGGTTTTACCGAAGGAGAATACATCACGAACGACTTGCACATCTTCTCCCTATAGGTACATTTATGTGTTTAACTGTGACATGCAGTAAATCCGACAGCATGAAGGCCTCAGCACACATGCACAAACATATTCATGCACCATTGTGTTAAAAAAAAAAATGTCCAGGAAATTATAATTCCGTATGACCAGGCAGAGTCTGATAAATGCAAGCTTACGACAACATAAAAGGAGGTCTGACAGCCAGAGGCCAAGTGTCAGTCTGAGGATGTCGCTGTAATGTGTCTCAACGAACATTAAAGCCCCTTTTCCACCATTCAGAGTACAGTAGTGCGTTAACTTTTAAAATTAATGGGGATTTTCCAGTGTTTAAAGTACAGTAGCTTGTTAACTCCGGTATCTGTTAAGCCACGCAGGGCCCCTCTCCACTCTCTCCCTCTCTCCAGATGCCCTCATTAATTTTAGATTGGCTCTAAATGAGTCTCCTTCATCGTGGCCGAGGTTTTCTAAATTAGATTCATTTATATTTAAATTGTGAAACAGGCGTGGTTAATGAGAGAATCATTATTTTTGGGGTTATTTCAGATGGGCTGATAGCTGGGCAGCTCAGTGCTGTGCAAAGTGAAGCCACCAGAGGAGGCACACATGATGTGGAAAGCAGAGCATTTGGGCTTTTTTTTTTTTTTTTTTTCATTTTCCCTGGCTAACTCTGAAAATCACCTATGCAGAGGATTGTCTAAATGAAGGCAAACTCTGTGGGAAAAGATGGATTGCTTGTCTGTAAGGCCATGTGATGAGTTTAAATCAACAATAGGGGGGAAAAAGGTTAATGAGGGAGCCTATGAATGGTTTGTGTATGACCCATTTAATGCCCGTCTCTGTCTTGATTAAAAAAATAAAACTCTTCTTACATTTATTTTTTTTTTATTTTCTGTACATCATGTTAAAAGCGGGATTTTTGCGGGATTATGATTATTATTATTAAGTGGGATCTTCCCGACTGTCAAATACACACAACATCATCTGTTTGTTTCCTTTGTTAACACCCAATTAAACGCTCTTAAATCTAATGTGCCACTTCCAACACATCCGTGCGGTTCTCACCAGCACATGTGCCAAAAAACACATTACAAGACACACATGTTGACTTAACAGGTGCCTCCATCGACACGTGACGTCCCAACAAAGCAGCAGGAAGCCTCTCGACCTAAACTGCTAAAATCAGAGTGTCGAAAATGTCACATCCGAGGAAAAGAGGACGTGAGGTGGAACAACGGAGCTTCCCCTACGTCCCCATGAACCCGTCCGTCCTTCTCATAAAAAAACACAAATCACACAGCGCTTTACAGCTGTACGCCTCCTTACGAGGCGTCTCACAGCTATCAGCGTCCTATAGCAACCCCCAGCTTCTCCCCGCCAGGAATTCGACTGTTAGGAATCTAAGTGCCAGGCGTTTAAAACCTGAGGAATGCTATTGTTCTGGTCACAGCTGCACTAGCGCTGGCCTGGCTACTGCTGCCACTGTGTGTGAGTGAGGATTGGGGGGTGCGGGGGAGAGGGGAGGTGGAGGAAGGAGGGCAGGAGGAGTCGAAGGTGTGAAAAAGGCAACTTTATGTGTTTCCAGTGCTCTGCGGTCTCATGACAAAGCAGCACATAGTTGACAGCGAGTTGACACATTCCTCAGGCCTGGACAGCAACAAAGATCTCTCCTCCCTCTCACTCTCTCTCTCTCTCTCTCTCTCTCTCTCTTCTCTGCCATCTTCCTCCAGCATCACGCTGCATGTCCCACATTACGTCTCTATGTCTCTCTCTTTAAACCCGATGCATGTACACAACACACACGCTCAGAGCTGAAGAAAACAATGACGATGTATATATATGCAGGGAAAGAGAGGAGGATTTAACCCGCAGGAAGTATGGTGAGTGTAGGTATGTTCATCTTAAATGTTCTGAGGCTGAGGATGGACCTCTTTAATTGAAAATATATATTAAAGGAAAAGAGCTTTACAGTAAAACAGCATTGCAGCATTCTCCAAAACAACTGAAGAAGATATAGACTTGTTTTAGAATTAACATACATTTGCTACACATAGCTTGTCTGGTGTCCCCAAAGTCCCAAATGT
Source organism: Diplodus puntazzo (assembly GCA_963678695.2). Taxonomy (NCBI): domain Eukaryota; kingdom Metazoa; phylum Chordata; class Actinopteri; order Spariformes; family Sparidae; genus Diplodus; species Diplodus puntazzo. Next base: position 27,452,697 of record OZ023163.1, read on the forward strand.
CAAACTGTTTTGAAAAGACGTTATTTAATTTGCAGTCGAGGTTGGGCGCTCACTTCACACAGACGAGTGTGTGCTGGTGCTTTTAGCTTAGCAGCTACAGTGAAGATTCTGGTATAAAAGGGGTGTAAATAACGTCTTTTCAAGTTAATTTGGGATCTTCTAACCTTTTCTTTATTTTATGTTTTTCTTTCAGCTCCATTGTTCCATTTAAAACAAGTCCTCATCTGCTTCAGTTGCTAAGCAGAATGCTGCTACCTGTTTTGCCATGAAGTTCCAGAAATGTTTTGCGGACAACAACACATCGGCATTGGGTCGGGTGAGATAATGGCTGAACTTTCAGTGTTGGGTGAACTGTTTCTTTATGGCTTCTTGGAAAATATAATACATTTTTAGTAAGTACTGGTGGGATGGAGGGTGACAAAGTGTGTTGGGATCAGCTACAGATATTTATTGCTGCATACATATGCAAACATCTTTCAAATGTATTAACTTTGCTGTATAACAGCTTTCATACAAAGATGCAGCACATGGAGAAGACTCAGTTTTGCACTTAATGGACTTCAGACTACAAATATACTTCTGTCACACAATAAGAACTGGACTACAGTGTACAGAACAGTGCTACTGCACAACTCCATCAGATGAAGAAGACATAGTGAGGTTGAAAACCTAGAAAAAAACAGTGAGATTATATTTAGTTCTGTCAAACCACAGCTTTCAGTTTACCCTATGTTTCTAAAATATTATTTTCTATGTGTTACATAGCCTACTGTAAATAGACTTTGGTTGATTATTGCTTATTTTATTATTTGGGTTATAAACCAGCCTACATATTTTGGTTCCCCTCTGCCTCCACAGCCTTCCATGATCATTTTAATGTTTATGTCCTCTGTGCGAAAAAAAAACAAACATTAAATGTCCTCTAAATGACACTTGCTGATTAGAGCCGTAGTTTAATCCCCTTTTGACATACCACCAAACCACTGCTCCCGTGCACATGCAACATGCAGGGAGCATGTTGTTGATTCACAGCTCTTGTATTTATTATATATCTGTTTTCTATATGACACATGCACCAGGAGAGGAAGCAGAAGCAACAGTAGAGAGGTGGCAGGGCTCCCCTCTCTCTCTCTCTCTCTCTCTCTCTCTCTCTCTCTCTCTCTCTCTCTCTCTCCCTCTTTCTCTCTTTCTTTCTAGTAATTACCATCCAGCTGCTTGGAGGAACAATGCTTGGCTCTCTTCCAGACGGCTGACTTCATACACTCTGTGCCACGCTCAATTTGGAGCGCAGCGGAAGCTGGGCATGACTGGCACCCTCCAGGGCATTGCTGTGTCTCTCTATGGGACTCACTGTGTGTGTGTGTGTGTGTGTGTGTGTGTGTGTGTGTGTGTGTGTGTGTGTGTGTGTGTGTGTGCGCGCGCGTGCGTGTGTGCGTGCCTGTGTGTCTGTTGGTGTGTGTGTGTGTGTGTGTGTGTGTGTGTGTGTGTGTGTGTGTGTGTGTGTGTCATAAACCTACCAGTTACTATTTGCCATACGGTTCATGCTTTGTCCTGGTGTCTTGATTGTGTCTTCGCTCTTCTGTTACGTCACTGGAAAACAAGGAAAAATTGAAATAATAAACAAAACGCGATCAGTGACAGTTGCTTTTACAGTGTAATTTTTCCAGTTTGTTTGCAGTATTTAGGTGAAGATCAGGATCAGAGCATCACGTTCAGTGATGCCAGAAGAAGAAAAAAAAACTGAAAAAGAGGATTGCCGCATACAGAAGATCAGACTTGTTTGGTAGGTGATCAGCAATGTTTGAAATAAACACAGAAATCACCACATAATTATCTTTTCAGTGTATTAAGTAGAGCTGATTCGGTTGAATTAACAGGAGGCAGATTTATAAAACACTCAGCCTTGGTGAGAAGCTGCTGAGACTAAAAAGGTCTCAGTTCACAGTGAAGTCCTTGCACACCCACAACAGTTCCCACTGCTTCCTGATACAAAGTTGTGTTACCAGGCAACAAGTGCCATTCAGGCTAGTAACTCACTGACTCTCTTCCTGAAATAATGCACTGAAATAAAGTTGCAGAAAGTTAAAGCTGACTGTTTGGTGTTGTGTTGGACTGATGTGATGCTTTGGCTAAAACTAATGTAGCAGCAAGTCTACGAGCAGCTATTATGCAGGTCAAAGGAAGATATTGTTGCCCCACATGCATACATATGTGTCTGTGTGTGTGTGTGTGTGTGTGTGTGTGTGTGTGTGTGTGTGTGTGTGTGTGTGTGTGTGTGTGTGTGCGTGTGTGTGTGTGCACTGTACCCCCTCCCACCCCACTCCAAACTTGGCTGAATAGGGTGCAGCTCGACCCGGCTCTTCCTCCCGCAGCACAATGAGGACCTGTTTGGGTTCAGTATGCCCAGTAACCCCAGTACTACTGCCCAAAAAAAGCAACACAAACAAACACACACATACACACACTATCTGTCCCGGTCTGTCCCCTACTGTTTTGGACAGAGGGGCATTTAAAAAGCAGAGACAAACAGCAACAGTTGCTAATTGTTGTGTAACAGTTGGACAAGGAGATGGCTGCAGCATTAAAACTGAAAGCCTTACAGTTCTCTCCGACGGTCACACCACCCAGCTGACATGACGCTGTTTAACACGACAATATACATGAGTGCCAGCGCTCATATTTTGTTCACACAACCACACTCCTTTTTAATGCAATCAAGAGACAACCAAAAGTATTGTTTGCCATTAAAACTATATTTATTTCTTGTAAACTCCTCAAAGAGACAGAATATCTTGAAATCTAACCACACTGTTATTATGTATTATTTGTGTTGCATAATCATAACATAACAATTAGGGATACCTATTTTATGGCATCAAAATGCTTAACATTAAAATTGCACCCTCATTGAGCAGCTGTCCCAATGGACAGAACCTCACTGGACGATTCTACAAAACCCCAGACAGTTCAGTTCAGTGCAGTGGAAAGAGACTTAATCATGAAGTGCATGAAAAATGGTAGCAGCATACCAAACCATCAAATCTGTGTGGACTTTAAATCAATACATCTAAAAAGGATAAATGACGTTATTTCTATCATGATTTGTAGATTGATAGATAGATGTTTGCGTCATCACGTTGTAACCTCTTCTGCAAAACTTAAGTGGCGCCCAACTGGAGGATTAGTGGCGTCTATCTGGATGTGCTCAATTCCTAGATACATGAGTGGATGTAAACATGCTTGCATTTCCACTTTTATTTTCAGCTGGTGTCCTGTAAACTTGGTAACAACTAGTGTTATATTTGAAATCAAACCTAACTGGTGCCAACAGTTTTTCAAGATGTACTACAAGGAATTTTTAACTGGTTATGAAACAATCATACAATACATATGCAAGCGGGACCATCAGCAAGAAGACTGGCTGTCTTCTTTATAATTATTCTTAATGTCTGTCACTGGGAGGTGTTCCAACTTCTCCGGGTAAAATAAGTCATCAAATACCAACTTTTCTTTTATTGTGGGGTGCTGAGGATGAATTGATGAGTCTCACAGCCTGAGGAAAGAAGCTGCACTGTAGCCCGCTGATACGGCACTAAGACAAAGTCTGCTCTGTTTCACTCTCCTCACATTACAGTTATTAATCTTTCATGGCCACAAATAGATACATGACCTCATTGCCGTGCATCCTGCGAGCAGCTGTGTTTAGAGATGAAAAATAGAACTAAAAATATGTTTCCTCTTTCTTTCACTCCCTTCCAAAACAAATGCACACACTAGCCAGATGAAGATCTTATGGACGGCAGGCGGTTTGTTGTCGTACTGACAGAATCAACACAAAGATTACAATTCCTTATTGCTGCTTTAAAATGGCTCTTGCAATATCAGTAGATGTGGCATTATCATACGATGATGAAAAAAAGGTTGGTGGTGATATGTTAAAGTAAGACTAATTATATGTTCATCCCAGCCTCGTCCACATTATTGTTTTTGTATCTGTGAATAATGGGACGCTGCTTCATGCTTTGGCACCCATTGACTCTTGGTGCCGATCGGGACTGATCCAGAAATGTTTTCTTACTTTCGCCAACATTTTTAGATAAGGTGCTTTAACTATTTTTGTTATTTCCTCAGGGAATGATGTGTGGATTTTGAAAAAAATCTGGGTGTATTTAGGTGTCTGGTATCTTCAAATGAGTACAATTCAATGTGGATCCAAATAAAAATCAATTATTGGAGATGATGATTCCATCTGTGTTTTTTTTGTTTTGTCCTTGTGGTTGGCTGTTACAGATCTTAATTGCTTAAATTATATTTAAGAAATCATTTGTGGTTTAAAATTTAGAGTGATACACAGCTATAAAGTTTACCAGTGGATTAGGCTTGATTGGATTAAAGGGGGACAGTTGGGCCTTGGCGGAGGTATGTGCTCTCTTGAGAGTCATTCTATTATGAACATCAATGCTTTGGAGACTTAGCTTAGGTTAATATGGTGTATATGTTACATATGGTGAGGTCAGAAATCCTAAAAAGCGTTAAAAATGGTGTATAACACACAGGAATGGAGATGTATGGATATACTGTATAAGTGGCTGGTGAGGGTTAGGGGTTGAATTCCCATGTATCTTAATGGGTACAGCAAGGTACTATTACTGCCAAGCCACTGGACTAGAAAATGTATAGGGTACAGTTACATAGCTGACTCAACCTAACAGGAGTGGCAGTGCTGGGAGAATGGTAATGGAAAACCTGTGGGGAAGAGTGCCACCAGTATAAAAACAAATCAAATATTGATATTTCTGTAATGAAACTGAATATTTTGCAGTTGCTTTTAGCATCTATAAGCAGTCTTTGATATAAGCCTGACCTCACTTCCTGTGCCCTAAAGATAAGCATTTCCATCAAACGGCCCGTGCTACGCTATCTAAACACAGCATCATATCTGCATTAACGTCTGCATCAATACAGTCACAGTATATTCATATGAACTCCACCACGAAAACAATATCAGTAATGTCAGTCCCCATTTGCAAGGCATGTGTGTGAGGCTGGTGCAGCATGGCAGAGGGCCAGGCCAAAGCAAACAGAGGTGTGTTCCTGATTTGACTAATGGCTCACTGCTGTTACAGAGTTAATACAGAGACTCGGAGCAGTGTCCAACAAGTGGTTGTGTTTCAAAAGACTGCAGTGACTGAATATCTTAATGACTTCAGTTTATATCTGTGTCAGCTTCACTCTCACTGAACTGAACACTTGGTATTGAAGTGTTAAACAGTTGGTTTTGCTTTTCTTAAAAGTTTCTTTGTAGTTATTTAATTTAACTTCCCAAAATCTAGTTTAACTTTCATAAATGGTACTTCACTTTGCAGTCAGTTAAAGTTTTCTAAAGCTAGGTTCACAGCTGTATTTTACAGTTGAGTTCACTTTCCTGTGTGTACTTGACAGTTGGAAATTGTTTCCAAAAGGTTCTTTGTAGTTTCTTATTAACTTTCCTATACTTTTAAATTGATTAAAGTTTTTTTTTCTCTTTCTTACAGTTGGTTTTGTTTTCCAAAAGGTATTTTATAGTTGGATTTACTTTCCTCAAGACTACTTATTTTCAAGTGATTTAAGTTTTTCAGAGTTAAGTTCCATCTTATTCTATAGTTGGATTCAATCTCCTAAATATAAGTTACAGTTGCTTTCTGTTTCCTGGTTGGTTGAAGTTTCCGGCTGTATTTTACAGATGGGTTTACATACTAAACAGTACTTTATATTACAATAAGTTTTATGTTACAGGTGGTTTCTGTTTCCAAAATGAACTTTGTAGTTGGTTTCATAATATATAAAGCAGTTCACTTTACAGTTGATTTGGGTTCCCAGCTGTATTTCACAGTTGTATTTACTTTCCATTGTGTATTTTACACTTAGTTTCAGATTTACTCTCCTTATCACTACTTCTTTTCACACATGGTTTCTGTTTTCTAGAGTTTAGTTTTAGCTGTTTTTACAGTTGGATTGAACATCCTAAATCTAATTAACAGTTTGTTTCTGTACCAAAAGGCACTTGAGTTGATTTTAATTTTATAAAAACAATTATTTTTTTCACAGTTGGGTTTACTTTGTGGAATAAAACATCATGCATATACCAGATAACCTTGATTTAGGACAGCATAAATAAACTGAAGGGAGAGATGATGATCATGATGACCAATCATACGTGTTTTACAGTGTACGATACTATTGTACATGAGTGGATGTGTATGTGCGTTAATCATTTCTGTGTATTTGTGTGTGTGAGCTCTTGTGTGCGCGCGTGTGTGTGTGTGTGTGTGTGTGTGTGTGTGTGTGTGTGTGTGTGTTATTGGCAGTGGGCCCCCAGGCAGGGCCCCCCACAGTGTCCTGGGGGATTGTGGGTAGTTGGGAGAGGGTTTGGATTCTGGCTTTGTTTGTCTCTGTGTGCTGACATCACTGTGCTGATGGCACCAAATCCCCCGTTCTACTGCACGCAGCACTTTCTATACAAAACACCAACACACACACACACACACACACACACACACACACACACACACAAACACACATGGTACAAGTAATGCCAACTTGGCCAAAAAAAAGAGCTCTTTCTCTTTTTAACACACGTGCAGACTTCCATGTATGCATATCTGGATGAACACCACTAACACATACACACACACACACACACACACACACACACACACACACACACACACACACACACACACCTGACAGAGTGATCATTATATCTGTTGCTACATTTGGCACCCTGCATGAACTGCAATTGACAAATGTACTCTTTTAAATAGACATTCGACATTGTCATCTGCTTGTTGATGAAGGTTTATGACCCACTGATACCTTCTCTTTTCCACATCGACAGCTAGAAGCTCAATTTATTGCTAAATGATGATTTAATTTCACTTTAGAGATTAGCTGAGAGTCCAAATAAATATATGTATATATATGTAAAAATTAAATCTATTATTATTATTATTATTATTATAGTTTTGATGTTGGTACAGTATAACAATTATTACAGCATTGATGACATCACAATTACCTGTGTACAGTAACCATTGTAACATCGCCATATACATTTATACGTATTATACATATGGTTTAATATATATTAGATCAGATTGTTTCAGTGTTTCACCTCCTCCTTAGACCTGCAGTATTTCCATACATGTCAGCCATTAAACTGATTGTTGTCCCAAACACACACAGACTATTTGCTCATATGCTTAGCTATCTGACTTTGTCTTTACATAGCCTGGTTAAACATTAACAGGAGCCTTTCTCTACCCTCCAGCACTGTCTTTGGTATGTATGGAGCTCAGAGAGGGGCGGGAGGAGTCAGATAATCAAGGCGACGACACTTCCTCTCAAGCCTCGAGGAAGTGGGAAGTCATTTTTTCTCATTACTAATCTGTTTATTGGCGACCCTTGTCTATTATGTAGAGAAACAAGGCCTTTGTGCTCTTTTCTATGGATTAACTATTTCACTTTAAGTTTGCCAGCAACAGCACTTGAAGGAAAATGATTTCAAAGGTGTAACGTGACAACAGCGTGTCTCATGTAGGGTAGCAGCGGTATACTTATTCCAAGGTATGAATAAGGACTGTTATTGTACCATGAACATTTGCTTGTCCACGGTATCAAATTCAACTGTACTAGCTTTAAATATCTATATTTAAGTTTATGTCCTGTTTCATGTCTTCTTTCAACTTCTTTTCAACCTTCTGTTTTCATTCCTTTAAGGGTCAACGTAACTGATAATAAAGCTAGTAAGTGTGTGATATTTCCTGAGAAGCTTATTATGTCATGTCATGTTAACTCACTCATGTTAACCCAATTTGGAGCTGCTTCAAATGATTCAGTTTTTGATGGGAGTGACTGTGCAATCAACTTGTTTCTATGAAGGGTTAGGCCAACTATCGAGTCAGCGATATATCATATAATTTGCTCTTACAATGCGACACACTGGTGACACAGACATTTTTATGAAAATATGCAAGCATTCTAAAAAGATTCCTCTGATGACTCACCAGAGCCACAGGGCCTTGGTGCCACTAAGGCACCCAGATGAAGGAAAAAGAACATCACCTGCTTACATTAAATAATGTTTAATGTAGCCAATTTGAAGTTAGCTTAGTCTAAAATTAATATATGGACAGCAAAAAGGTTCATCTGGGAGCCCAATGTGTATGAACACTGTTTGATAAGCGTAGTGGTAGCGGCAATAGAAATTTCCCATAGGGAAATTGATCATCTAATTAGCTTAATTTGTTGCTGTATAGCTCTTTGATTAAGTTGTACATACTTTGATTCAAATTAAATATGCACTTTTTATATATTTCGAAAAATAAAAATAAACTGAATAAAAAAAATAAATATCCTGATCTAACATGTTATACAGTCCACAATGCAGTGAGTAAAAACATATTTCCTGCAGTTTTTTGTGTTCTTCAGTGTATCGTGATGTATTTCTAGATGATCGCCTCACAATTCACTGATTATTGCAGAATCACTGTGTCAAGATACTATATCATTGTCACATTGTACCATCCTTGTTCTTATGTGAACTTGCAATGCTTTACTATGCTTGTGTTTGATACAGTCGAGCCCATACGTTCTTTGTTCAGTCTCTGCGTGACTGAGATGAGACAAATGACGAAGCCGAATCCTCTGAGGGCACTTTACTTTACATTTTTGAACTACAGGTACATGTGGACAGGTGGACCTAAGAAAAAGGCATAGAAAAAGAGATTTTTAATTGTCATTTCATTATAGGCTGCATTATAGAAGGTATAGCTCTGATGTGTTTCATATGACTGAGCCTACAATCAAAAATAGTTATTCTTATCTCATAATATATCAGACTGATCCTTTGTCTTCCTGCTCATCCCTGTGTCCAAGAACATTCTTTATTCAAAAAGAATAAGTTTATTTGGGCATTTTGTTGAACATAACAAAGTAGTAGTAATAAGTAATATATAATATATATATGTTTGAAGGTAACTTGCCCAACACTGCATGTGGTATACTCTTTGATGACCAACCCTATCTTGTTTTATACACAAATATAAATGAATTTGAGTTACGACACCTTCCTTTGATCTGAGGGTTCAGTGTCTTGCTCAAGGACACTCCTGGCAGTTGCTTGGTGACACAGTATCAACCTGCATCCTTCAGTTGAATTGCAGTCTCAGAATCCTCCCAGCCTCCCTGATGCTCTGCCATGGTTTTGTAGTTTTGTAGAGCATACAGGGACTTAATATGGTCAAATGGACATGTATCCGTACATAGAAATCCTGACACTTACACACACACACACACACGAACACACACACACACACACACACACACACACACACACACACACACACACACACAGATACACAAAAAGCATGGCAACATGCACACATACACAAACACACTACCCACTGCTCCCAAGGACCCAGGGAAATGGTTGGGATGGACCCAGCACTCAGAGCCACTCAAAGCCAATCAAACCTGATGATAGCTCAGACATTTACACCATCCATCCACTTCTGCTCTCTCTCTCCCGCTCACGCACACACGAACACAAGCATGCAGCAAAAAAAAAATGCCTTCAGGTGATCGCCATCATCGTTACCACATCACTCACACAGGCAGGGTAAGAAAATAGAGAGAGGAAGGGCATCTACCAGAAAAGGTAGAAGAATGGAGAGGATGTGTGTACTGAGGACTGTATGGATACTATTGGTGGGGTCACACATGATATACTGATGAGGTGACGAGACATTCACGAGTAAACCTGTGAAAATGAAAATCTGAAAGACGAGAGTGGGGAAAATGAACCTATTCTTAAGAGATGTTGGCTTACAGATGGAACTTAAAGAATTCTGTGCTTCTTCCTCTGATGTCAACATTTCTGAACCAAAGGGGCTATAAAACAGCTCTCAATGGATATTTCATGGTTAAACATAAATGGTGCTGCAATTATATAGCTCTCTTATCCCAAGCTCTTTAACAATTCACCTCTCATTCACCCCTTCACATGCACACAATGGCAACGAGCTATCATCCTGCAGTGCAGCCAGCGGAGTAAAATGTTTGTTTCTGCAAACTATGGAAATGTTAACTATATTAACTGGAGATCACGCGCGTATTTGCTGACCTGTACTGACAAGAAGAGGAGGGGATGGCGGTGGTGGGACAGCTAGGTTGAGGGGACTGCCGAGGTCAGAGACCACTGTTCAAGGCGAGCTAGCTCCTTGTTTCAACCAACAAAATTGGGTAATTTTAGCAAGACATTTGGAGAAGAAAAGAGAAGAGAAGACAAAACTGGGTAATTGAACCAAACAACTATATTTTCCCAACCCAAAAGCACATGTTTTTTTGTGCCTAAACCTAATCAGACTAGAAGTACATAAGCTTTGTCACAACATAGAAATTGAAACAACGGTTTGGTTTGCAGAAACACAAATAGTCAACATTTAATCTGGCACCTGGGTTGACCAAGGAAAACACTCATTCCCATCTCGTCGAACACAGCAGGTTTCTCAGTGGACCTTGATGATACAACTTTTACATTGTTATTACATTGTGAAATGGTTGAGGTGTCAGCGCAAATCTACTTGGTTAGGTATAGGACAAGATCATACTATAACTTTGTTACTTTCATAAAATCAGTTATATAAGTTACTTTACATGCGTAACTTAAAAAACACATATCTATCATGACGCTTGGTCACACCCAGAACTCAAGCCCCAGTCTCCAAGAAGTCCTGAGAGTGACCTGTCCAATCTCTCCGACCACCCACAGCACAGACTTTTCTTGCTCACCAGGCTTCAAGAAGTGACGCTAGAGTCACTATAATGTCAAAGTCAGAAGTGTGCATTTATTTTGTTGTTCATACACAGGCAGATACACAGATCTAAGACATAATTGACTTGTTAAACATCAAAAAATATTAGATTTTTCATCGCCTTTTAGCGCTCAGCTGTTCCCTGCAGGTCGAGAGATTCATCTGACACTGTGCTCTAAATTACCCGGAGTCACAGGGAAGAACAAGTGTAGTTAAGATGAGTGACAGGAAACATGTGCGTCACTAATCAACCTGACTCTAATTATCACCCTCTGCCAAATTCTTCTTCAGAATCAAAGTGTTTTTAAAGTCTGTTGGAGATACCTGATGATTCAAGGTCTGCATTTACGACTCCGATCGGATCATTATAGTGTACTGCTCATGTGTTTTTTAGCCTGTTTGAGTGAATTATGAGTTCTTTGAAAAAAGTAATTAAGTGAGCGTTTGTGGTGGTGATGTTTTAGTAAGAAGACAGAGCATTCTTTTATGTTAGAGGAGACTGATCAGGAAAATCTATCTCTTGGAAATCTACTTGCATAATTTGTCATTTGGAATAGATGACGCAAGAGTTTTATAATGTATTCTTGAAAGCCTTGAAACATATCAGGCTGACCTGGTTCAAACATCAAGGATGAGGTAAAAAAAAAACAAAACAATGAAAAACAAAAGAAAAAGTGAAGAAAAAAAAGACAAATCTGTCCCACTGTGTACATGAGTTGGTTTGTGAAATAGTCTACATTAATGATCCTCATTAAAGGTAGAGATGGCAATTCTGGAGAGAGATCGTATATTGTCTCACTTCCAGGTCGTAAAATACAGGCTTTTAGGTCAGCCTGAATGTTCAGGCAAACTGGGAACAAGACTCAACAATCAACTATCGTTCTGCAAAATCGCCGCCCCAACTTTAAAGATTTGTCATATTTAGTAAACAGCTACATTATTCAAGAGTTATTCTGCAAGAGCAATACACTTTTTTCCTGCACCTGCCATCACCTGATATGATTCCAGCCCCAATTTTAAGCTCACCAAAAGTTGTTGGAGATTGTTGACAAAAGCAAATCGGCAAATGTGTGAATTTCCGAAGACGCGTTGATAGACTGTTGTGTAATGTGATCAGTACAGCTACGTGACAACTCATGTTTTACTCTGTCTCAGGGAGTGACTGACTACATTTCCTCAGTTGCCTCTAAAAACGTGCAATCCATGGACCTTAACCTCTGCTATTCCCACAGCTGACAAACCAACAGGTCTTGACTGAGTTGTTCTGTGTGGATGGAAGTGAAAAGTTGATATTTTCCTCTCAGAAGTGAGGAAGTTACTATGTTTCTGTAGAAGTGATATTACTCAAACACAAACACATACACACACACGCACGCGCACACACACACACACACACACACACACACACACTCACACACACACACACACACACGCACACACACACACACACACTACAAGCACAGTTGTTTCCATGCTCACTGATACTCAAACCCATTTTTTTCCAACGGTTGAAGACTTTTTAATAAACTTTTAATGACCACTCCAGGAACACACCCTGTCCTCCGAGCACTGCTTCTCAGCTGCTACTCTCTCGCTCGTTCATTCACACACACACACACACACACACACACACACACACACACACACACAGAGGGTCCTGTCAGGGCTAACTAAGCGGAGTGGCGGGCAGGGCAGCGTTTGGATTGGCTGGACAGGGGTTGCCGGGGGTTACAGTGGATTTGGTGGACCACCTGCTGAGACTCAGCCGCCAACTGACTGAAAACATTTACATCAGAAACCACCCAGGATAGAGACAGAGGGAGACACGGAGAGAGAAAAAAAAAACTAAGAGTGAGAGGAAGTTTAGGAAAGAAAGAAAGTTTGTGCTAAGTATTTTTCATGGAAACGTTGGTGTAAGCTGGTCGAATAACCTGAGTTTCCTTTTCCTGTTGCATGAAGTGAAATGATGCAGCCTTACCTTCCTTTAAACACAAGTTATTAATGAAAGAACGGCGGTGTTGAATAAATAAAAACATCATAAATGCGGAGATCCCACAGAGAACATTAGAAATCATTCTTATTTTGCTGTTATGGTTGAGTTTAGTTTTACAAGCTGCTGTTGTGTTTGACAGGATCTGACACTGCACCTGCACTGGCAGTGTGGTGGCACTGCAGCAGTTGTCTTGGACTGATGGTGTAAAACTACTTTCAAAGTGTTCAAGGTGTCCATGTGAGCCAGCCAGAGCTGGTTATGTGCATGGAGAGAGTTTGGCCCACAGTCAAGGCAACAACAAAGTTTCATTGACAACAGCACAACAAGTTTGGTGACTGTTGGACTTTGGCTGGGCCAGAATGAATGTTTTTGATTTTAGGGGGTTTTGGCCCTTTTCCAGCTTCCGTGTCAGATAATTCCTGAAAACATAACTGTACTCACTCTGGATGGTTTAAACTGACTGCTCAAAGCTTAAACTTTTTTTCATCCTCTACTATACTAACAAACAAACTAAGTCACAGTAATCAAAAATGTCCATATTTAAAATAGACAATGAATTGTTTCTTTGTGGATTTAAGTGGGAGCAGACATCTTTCCACTCCCCTATTGTTTTCAAGTGATGTTACTGTTTGGTGCTGCTGAGGCAAACATATATTAAATACTTTCCATTTTCTTTAGAATAGCATATACCAGTGACACATGGTGAAACGTGAGTTTATTAATTCATTTAGTCTCTAATGGAGACGTGAGAGCAGACAGAAGTGGTGCCAGCCTGACTGAATCACCAGCCTCCATTTTCTGGGAGATTTCGTGCCCGGTGGTAGATGAAATATATAGTGAAAGTGAGGTTTATAAAAAAACAATCTAAACACTGAATTGGTCATTATTCTATAACCATTACATTGTGCAGTCAACATTTACATCATAATGGTGATCAGGTTGAAAACAATAATTAAACCATCCAATGGTCTATAAAGTATCAGTAAAAGTATAAATTAGAGAGCTACAGGAGTAGATGTTAGAAATGTTAAAGCATCAGGAACTCAGTAGAGTGCATACCTCTGCCAAGACCCAACAGTCCCTTTTAATTCAATTAAATTTAAACCAAACAAAGAATTAATTCTAATCAACATCATCAGATTTTCATTTGGGTCCGCAACAAAATGTATCCACGCATACATACCTGCCTGATTTTTTCACCTGAGAAATGTTTCAAATCTTGCCATGTTAAAAGACCATGTTGTTAAAAAAACCTGGATCCATCTCTTCATCAGATCAACAACAAAGGTTAATGGGCTGGATTCTGGGCCGAGACCCATCCTCCATCCAAGTTTTTCGTGGATATCCATTCAGTAGTTTTCGTGTAATCGTGCCACATCATGCGGGTGAAAACATGTCCTTGCCGGAGGTAATGATGTCGTAACACTCTGAAAGGATTCATTGATATGATGAAGTTCATTCCATCAATAATTCTATTGTAAATTTGCTTAATTTAGCTTTTGCAAGCTAAACTTGACTTCTAAGTAATTTTTATAATCAATGCTTTTTAGGGAAGTGAAACCACTTGTCCTCAGAAGTTCCAAAGTAAATCACAGTTGCCGATCATTATACTAAAGGAATGGAAATGAGCATCAGGGTAACTGAAGTGCAAAAAATCCAATTACAACAAAGAGTAATTCAGAGTCAGATATCACTCGTAATCAGCTTAATTTCAGACCCAGAAATTGAAAAAGTTCTGGTACCACAACTGTTTGAGATGCAGAGCTCTGCAGTGGCCCCTGCCCCTCCCAGAACATCTCTTCCCCCTCCTCATCCCCTCATGTATAAGGGCCCAGGCCCATATGGGGGTCCCCTCAACACCCCTACCCTCTCTCAGGTCCTGTGTGTGTGTGTGTGTGTGTGTGTGTGTGTGTGTGTGTGTGTGTGTGTGTGTGTGTGTGTGTGTGTGTGTGTGTGTGTGTGTGTGTGTGTGTGCGTGCGTGTGTGTGTATGTGTGTTACTCTGACCCACAAACTGACCTCCTCAAACTTCAAACTGAATACTTGTGGCAGTTACCACGACGACAGAGCTCTCCAAGCCTTATCCTACTTACTGAGACGAGACGAGGAGTGAGGAGGAGGAGGAGGAGGAGGAGGAGGAGGAGAGCAGGAGCGAGAAAGTAAAGAAAGAGGAGAGGGACAGAGAACGCTGCGGACAGAGAGAGAGAGAGAGAGAGACAGACACACACACCGGTAGAGGGGGGGAGGCGGGGGGGAGGGCAGCCAGGCAGAAAGCGAGAGTTGCTGCTTTTGCATCTCTGTGGTTTTCATGAGTAGACAGTTTACTGGGAGATTATTCACAGTCTGGTATTTAGCCTTATTAGGCGACTGCTCCCAATACACACCTCCCCTGCCATCAGCCACGGCCACACTGGGGCTGTTTGTTTCCTTCTAGATTCAATTTTCGCCACTCTTCAAACAGTATAAAAGTTTTATCAACCGCACATTGTGTCCTGTCTGCTGTTGATGCAGCTGACAATAGAGTTGCAGCAGGAAAACAGTAAGTGGGAAAAGTTGATGTTCTGCGAAGATGATGTTAGGTGAGCAGCAATTGGAGCATTTCCAAAGCTTGGATGATTTCATCATTAAAAAAACACAAGTGTTTTAGAAAATATCAGTTCCTTTGGTAACTAAAATGGCAGTCAGTAGAGCACATACATCCACAAAGGCCAAACAGTTCCTTTTAGTTCAGTCAGACTCAACAGCCCTGTATAACTATAACGCCTGATACCAAGTATTGATCTGATACCAGTGCATGTTAAAAAAAAGAAAAAAACAGTTGTTTAATGGATGTGATGGGATTGCAGTGTTGTATGACCTGGTTCAGGTTAAGACCTTGCAGACAATGATTGCCATACAACATTCTTTTATCATCTATTTTGACCGTCAGTCATAACCAAAATAGAACAAATAGAACAAAAGAAATATAGGAATGAATAACAATTCCTTTAAAAACCCACTCCAAATTCCACTTTTTAAATAGACTAGTTAAAAACAGTAGTGCAACAGCAACTTAAACACATCTAGGAATTAATACAGTTTGCAGCACTACACTGTGAAGGGCGATTTAACCAGAGAAAAATCTTGCCTGACGTGTTGCTAGCTCCTTCTGACTCACAGGAAATCAGCTTCTTCTTCACTGCTCTAAAAACTGTAGTTGCCATGGGCAGCACAGCACAACTTCCTGTGTTGGCTCTTAGATAATTTATTTTCGGTGCGTAACGTTAAGTAGAGCTAACGGAACTGGGAAGTAGCAGGGCCCCGTTTCTAAATTAGGTGGTATCACATTGGTACATAGACTCACATACTCGACAATGGCGATACCCGCATTTTCTGCAGTGTCGGCGGCATTTCTGGTATTACTCTACTACATTATTATTCCCAGGGAAATTTGGCTCTGTGGAAATTCTTTCAGCAGTTTTTTATGTAATCCTGCCGACCAACCAACAGAAAAACGGACATCGGTGAAAACATAACCTTCTCACCACCCTGACAGGATTCACTGATGTGATAGAGTACAATTTACCTTACAGTTCTAAACTGAAGAAGCCTTTTGGTTGAGAGGTGAAATGTATTCCAGAAACTCAAACAAGTCCAGTTGCCTACGATGCAGCCCTTAGAATCACCATGACCTGGATGACCGAGAACCTTCATCAACAGTCACACTATCTATGGTACAGTATGTCAGCTACAGTATCTAGACTCCCTACTACCCTGCTCAACTAACAATATTTTTCAGTTCAAATACTAACAATCGGTGGCCATAACCCAAACTCATTGTACTGTTACTATCCAAAAGACTCCCAGTCACTGAGAATAGCATTCAAAACTGCATTAAAAGACAAGTTTGAAATGGAAATTTACAGGACAGTTTTAGGACATTACTTCCCAATTCTACAGATCAGGTTGACTTGTTGGGGAACTTTCTCAGGCTGCACTTCTTCCCAAGCTGTTAACTACTTACTGCGTGACATTTTACTGCTAATAGCTTCCTTCAAGTGGCACAGAGACGTCCCTCCATGCTGCTAAATATCCTGTAGGCCTGTTAGAAAAACGTGGCCAGAGGGGTCATTCCTGCTAACAGAGATTCACACACAGCAAGAGTCCTACGCGAGTGTTTGCGTGAGACAGACGGAGCGACAGAGAGGAAGAAATAGGCTCTATCGTCAGTGTGTGTGTGTATATGCAATTGTAAATGTTTGACTGTGTGCGCGAGCCTTAAGAGGAGCAATTCCGGGAGATCTGATGGAAGGCGACTCAAAATCAATAGTCTCTGTGTTTGTGTCCCCGGGCTAGCTGTCACTCACCAGCTCAGAGACTGAAGTGATTGATCCATCTCTGCTTTAATCTGTGCTCAACAGCCTCACCTGGCCAGTTCCCAAGGCCACACACCCTACGTACACACAGCGAGCCAAACCTCTCAGTGCTGGGACAGTTGGCAGCAGTGAATGTTGCCAAGTGTCCCGTCTGTCCCGGTGTTGTTGACCCACCACACACACAGGGACATAATACTAAGAGATGAGGGGGAAAGAGCAATGAGTCGTCTTCTGTTCAGGGCTTTCCTTGTCCTATCCTTCGCCCTTGTTCCCGTCCCGTCTCTTCCTGTCACAGCTCGTAGTTTTGTGTGTCCTGTTATGTCCAGTCCTGTCCTATAAGCCCATTTTGTCCTGTGTTGTCCTATCCTGCCTTGTTCTTTAACATCGTGTCCCATCCTAACAAACCCTCCCTGTCCTGTAATGTCCCACTCTGCTATGTCTTGTCCCGATTTATCGTACACTGTCCTGCCCTGTCTTGTCCCTTTCTGTCCAGTTAAGTCCAGTTTTATCTTGTCCTGTCCTGACCTGCTGTTACAATCCTTTAATGTCCTGTCTTGTCCCATCATATTCAGTCCATTCCTCTCCAATAAAGTATTTTGTGTCCTGTTATACCCTATCCTGTCCTACAAGGTCATTTGTCCTGTCTTGTCCTATCATGCAGTTTCCTGTCTTGTCCTACCCTACACCATGTGGTACTGATCGGCCCCACCTTCCCCTCCGGTCCATCCCCCTGTCCCCCTCTTTTATTTCCTGTCTTACCGTGGCTTGTCCTGTCCCATCTCAACCAACCCTGCCCTGTCCAGTAATGTCCCAGTCAATCATGTAATATACTTTCCTGCACTGCCTTACTCCTTTCTTGTCTTTTCCTGTCCAGTAAAGTCCATTTTCTTTCCGTCCCAATCTATCATATCTGTCTATTCCATGTCCTGTCTTGTCTTTTCCTGATCTATCCTGTACGGTCGTCTTCCGTCATAGTGTACAATTTTCTGTCCTGTAAAAGTAATTTCCTGCCATGTCCTGTATGCATGTTTGCACTCACCATATACAAACCAATTAATTTGAAAAAGCATAAATCACTTTTTTTTTTTTAAATGAAGGCTGCTAATAGAATCATTTCCAAAAGTTTTTCTCCAACAGGCTGCGACTTTGTGCTAAAAAAGCCCCGAATCAAAATTTTCTTTTCACATTAACCTCCTCGTCACCTCATTCAGACGATTCAAAACGTCGCAGGCCCAGCCGCGTGTCCTTTTGTGAAGACATTTTCAACACAATTTCTGTCCAGAATTTGTTGGATTAAATCTTTTACACGAGTAGGTATTATCAACACATCTGCCCGTTGTTCTCACATATTTTCGCTGCTATATTGAGTCCATTTTATGTCCTGTTCTGACCTTTCCTTTTCTGTTATACTTTTTTTATGTACTGACACATTTGGCAGTTTCATTTTTACGTGGATAACTTTTATCAAGTCTGTTCTTCTGATAATATAATTTTATGACACCTTTTAGCTCTACTCTAAACCACCCTGATTGATTTTGTATGCTTTAGACTGCTATTACATTCTAATTAACACATTTTTTCTGCCTACTGCATGCTGTGTGTACCGTACATCAGCTGTCAAAACAAATTTACTGTTTCTATCTGAATATGCTTGAAAGGAAAAACAACTCAGATCATATAGTTTTGGCCATCGTTCCCTTCAATTACAAACCAGTTTTACTCAATAAGTTTATTGCTAAAATCCAAGATGGAGTAAAATCAAGTTTTTATCACCAAAAGCCTGAAATACAAAAACATAAGCAGTGTTTGATTTGTCATTCATTTGGTGGACAAACTTAGTCACTCTTCCTTTAAATCTGCTTTTTATTGCTATTTTTTTTATTACTACTACACTGTGTGTCACCACGATTTGATCTGCTGTTGCCACTTGTGTACGACTTATTGTTCAATAACCCTCAACATCAAAAATGAACAGTGTAATAGAGATGATGGGGGAGATAAGGCTGAGGACATAAGCTGCAGGCTGTCCAGGCTAACAGTCCTGAGCCCGCCCTCGGGGCCGTGTCGCACATTTGAGCTCCGTGAGTCGGTAAATCGGTAAATGATCCCAGTTGTCATTTAATCAATATGAACAAGCAGCAGCTGTCACACATCATCGTCTCCCTCGGGGGTCATTGTCAAGACGCAACATAAAAAACGTATGCGTGTGGGTGTGTGAATGTGTGTGTGTGTGTGTGTGTGTGTGTGTGTCTGTGTGTGTCGTTTCGTGTTGTATTTAATCCACTTTTCACAGGCCTTTATTGTGACAGCCAGGCTAAATGAAGAGCACAGTCTGGTTTTCTGTGGTCAGAGCAAAGCGGACTGTTGTTATATTTATTTATATTGAAAGGAGCACTTATTTAATTTGCTGCTGAAGTTATTAGTTAAATAAATCAATTAGTCAGCTGACAGAAAATTAATTGCCAATTATTTTGACACCAAATGTATCAAGCAGCTGATCTCAGCTTCTTCATTGTGAGGATTTGCTGTTTTGTATCACTGTATATTTCACAACAGAAAACAAAAGGAATGAACTGAAAGCTATCCAAAGACATCTAAGACTCACAGGGAAATGAAATTATTCACTTTTTTCAGCATTTTCTTGCATTTTCTAGATAAATGAATAAATCGGGGAGATGAACTGACATTTTAACCAATAGGGACAATAAGTGTTCAGACCAGCTTCTGTGCTGTTTAGAGATAAACATGAAGGTAAAAGATAAATCCTGTTGAGTGGTTAACTCAAATACAGTTGTGCACAATGTTCAAGTATTTTAAAAATATATAAATAGTAAATATGGTTTGTTTGGAGTGACCGAGTGAAAGACTTAAAATGTCTCGATGTGATTTAAGACTTCAGATTTATTTTCATTTTCTGAGACGACTGTTATGTATTATACATCTTGCATGTCACGATCATCTGACAGACAACAGAGCCAATGACAGGAAGCGTTTCAGGATGTTACAGTACTGCAGGGGGTATTCCTCTCCTCTTTCCTCCTCTCCTTTCCTTTCTTCCCTCTTCCTTTCCTCACCTCCCCTAACGTGAGACAGTGAAATCTCATCCAGCCACTCTGCCTGCCCTTATAGCCGGCAGGGAGGGACATGTCATTTCACTTGTGTGCGTGTGTGTGTGTCCCTTTACTGCGCAACACACAATGACGAGAGCAGAGGGAGGAGGCAGGTGGGGGGGTGACAGGGCTCTGATCTCTCAGATAGGGAGATAGCCACCTGATTCAAATGGCTCGCTTGTTCCCGGCAGTCACTTGATCGGCGTGTGAACTGACTCCTCTCTTATTTACAATCAAATGCTGCTGCACTGACCTGCCCAACCCAACCCAGGCCAGACCTCTCTCTCTCTCTTCCCCCCCTCTCTCTCTTTTACTGCCCTATATTTGCCATGTCTCTCTCTCCCTCCCTCACACACACACACACACACACACACACACACAAACAGGTGTACTCAGAAACGCTGTGATGGAAACTTCCACAGATGAGGCCAGTTATGATCACGCAATCTTTTGAAACATGAGCTCGGGTGAAACTCGTGTTGATTCCTTTTTTTTCATATGAATAATAAAATACCTGTTTGGCCACTCTATATTATCATTTCATATCACATCAATCTATAACCACTTAATCAAGCTTTAGAATTGTAGTGGTTCATAGGAAATATCCTCTGGTACACGTCACATGCAACAAGGCTGTGGAAATCTAGCGGCATTGAATGCTCTGTTTCACACTTTGAGAGCAAAGTGACAACAGCAGAGATTAAAATTATAATTCTGTAAGAGGTCACTCATACAAACAAATTGTCTCAGGCAAACAACCACAGTGTAGATCCTCATCGGAAGCAGAATTTGACTAAGGGGTGAAGCGCACTGTGTGCACGGTAACGGTCAGCTACATTATTTACAGAGAACAACATGTTTGGTCGTTTCCCTGAAGATACTGGACTTTGTGTTGGGTGGGTTGAAATCAGTCATTCTCTACTCAGTTTCAAGGCAAAGCAGCACTGCAGCATTCTCCTTAACAACTGAAGTGGATGAGGACTTGTTTTAAAATGTTTCAAAATTAAAATAAAAAAAAGCCTCCATACGGTGTAATCCGAGTCTCTGGATGCCTACAGATCGGTTTAAAATTGGTTTGAAAATAAGTTTTGTATGCCCGTTTCTAAGCAAAAGTCCTACACACTGTAGCTGCACAAGCTTTACCACGAGTGGAGGGTACTGGAATCTGCTTCAGTTGCAGAGACTGCAACTCTGTTTTGCTGTGAAGCTCATGAAACGTTTTGCGGACCGTGAAACGTCGACCCAACCTTCCATTAGCCTCAGGGTGAGCCCATAATGACAGAATTTTTGTTTTTGGGTGAACTGTTCCTTTATATGGGATATTATGTTCATGTGTGACAAATCTTTCTCCACTGCAGCGGTGGTATCTTGTACAATCATGCTGTGTGTAAATATTATTATATGAGCATTATCTTTTGCTCCTATTGGAAGTGTTGTGCTGAGACTTTCTACAGCAGCAACCCAATTTCCTCCAGGGACCAATAAAACTCCTGCTAATCTAATCTAATCTAATCCAATCTAATCTAATCTAATGGGTAGTTTAACTGCCTACTCTTAAGAGATTTTTCCAAGATTTACTCACTGTGCTGCACTGATTTGCAGACATATGACCTCCCCTGCTGACAGGATTTAAGCTCCTCATTGCTATATTTATGTGGGAAAGAAAAGGGGGAAAAAATGGAAAATTACACGTTTATAAAAATTCAAAAAGTGTTCATTGTACAATCGTGTATTAGTAACTTGAGGAAAATAACAGATGCTCATCTAAAATTCCTCCAAATGTGCCTCGGTCTGACTCAGGGTGAAACAGCTTCAGTCTGCTGCATCTGTCTGCCTGTCTGTCTGTAACTGTCCTGTCTGATTATCTCTCCCAGTTGGCCCCGAGGGGACACCCACACTGAAAGAGGCCACTCTTCCATTCAACAACAGCTTCTGTCAGAGAGACGGGGAGAGGGAGAGGGAGACCTCAGAGTCACCAGCTCCAGAATAGCCCGATAGTGACTGATGCAATCAATCGAAATCTACACTACAGTCAACATGATCGACTGGGAACGAGATTCTACGCATAACAAAAGAACATTCCTCCGCACAGGAGATGAACAAATGCAGCAATGTTAAGACGGAGAGGTCCGTGCAGCCTTCCAAATCTACACGTTTCATTTTTTAGCAGCAAAAACTGGATCATATTTGGGCCGAGCGCTGTCAGCTGTGAACATCCTGCAGTTTGTACGCTGCGCTAACACCCTGACAGCCGCAGCCCCTCAAAACAAACTGCTGTATGGATATTTAGTCTAAATGAGCTCCACGATAGATTACCGACGTGAGATAATGCGTAATCTGTGGGATGACAAGACGTCTGATTACATTACAGCACGGATTGTGAAATTATTATGACATTATTATCATCTTGAAGATTAATGGTGGCGGTAAATCGATACAGCTTTTATGAGCCGTGATGTTAAATGGTTAATAATTGAGTGGGAATTCCAAACAAACCCATTGGAGAGGCCCGACTGAGTACTGTCAGCTGTAGGTGAAGCTGAGGATAAGCGTGTGTCAGGAGTCTTTTTCTGTCCAGTTCCGTTACGGATGGAAACTACATCAAACAGGAACCAATCTAGTGACTGCAGAGTTGTATCTCCTCTATTTTTGTGATCATGTTTGGATTAAAATATGCTCCACACTGTTGGAAAAAATGTTAGAAGTTAATTCAGCCAACAGGTGAGAAACAATGTAAGTAAACGAGGAGAGGTCCTGCAGGTCAGATGAATAATTCACCACAGAGGGAGATATGACATTTCCACATGGGGGAATGTAATCCGGGGTGATGCTCTGTGTGTCAACATGATTTGTTGCCGCAGCGCAGTATCTCGGCACTGAAGGGTGTGAATTCAGCTGTATACTGAACAGTGGGCAAATTTGACATTTAGAGGAGGCTGTCATCCACTTTATCTGATGTGGAGATTCTTGAAGGGAAGAAGAAATAAGTGCAGGCTGAGGGAAAACACACCAGGAGGGGGGGTGCTGTCTGAAGGATGGCCTACATATACTGTATGTATAGCCAGTGTGTGTGTGTGTGTGTGTGTGTGTGTGTGTGAGAGAGAGAGAGGAGCTCCAAGCGCTGTCATGTTGATGTCACTGACAGAGCCTTTGAACAACTGCAGTATCTCTGTGACACCTTGTAATGTAAGACTACCCTTAAAGCACATTAGCACCTTGTCCCGTGGGCTGGCTTAGAAAAACAAAACACACATCACAAGCGTTAACTAACCACATGTGGAAACACGATCCGCTGTAAAACACAGACGCATTCAACCTCAAACAACTCTAACAATTTGCCTTGATTGTTTATTCAGCGTATTAGTTGGCTGATAAAGACAACAACACAGCATTAATGGTGATGGTCTGCATGTCTTGTTAAAGTGTTAAATGTTCTGTTTTTAATGGTTTTCTAATCACATACTGAAGAGAGCTACGATATGAACACACATCATCAATACTGGATAAACTCTGTGAATGCGTAAAAGTATCTGAATGTACTTTGACTGTAGAGATCAGCTGTTGTTTGCATGCTTTATAATTATGTAATATATACAGAACACAATATCAAATATACTATATTCTGTGAAGCACTCTCTGACACTATAAAAGTTTAAAAACTTTTTTGAGGATTGCTCAGAAACATGACATTTTAAACATTTTTCACATTTAAAAAGTCTGAGAAAAGGACACATTACTTGACTATTAATGACTATTCTTAGTCAACAGAAAATGTTTCCACTTATTTTATAACAGATTGATTATTCATTTATGTATTTTATGGTTTTAATGTCAGAAGAAAACCATCTTATTTTCTATATCAATGTCATTATTAAATGTGTATTACCATTATTATTATTATTATTATTATTATTATTATTATTATTATTATTATTATTATTATTATCATGATTATTATCACAGCAGATGGGTAAAGCTATTGTTTCTCCTTTAATTTCAAAATCCACATTTTGTATAATCCAATTTGTAACAGTATCTTTTGTATTTTATGAACTTAAAAATCCCTAGTATAATTATTAGTGATTATAGTCAAAAACACCTGATGAGATAGATAGATAGATAGATAGATAGATAGATAGATAGATAGATAGATAGATAGATAGATAGATAGATAGATAGATAGATAGATAGATATCGTATTTATTGTAAAGACACACTCACTGACACACACACACACACACACACTTCTCCAACATCCATTCAGAAGGCTCGCGCATGTCCCCGAGGGAACCCCCCACCACCACCACCCCCACCCCCTCTTTTGTCATAACTCCACTCCATTTCTAGAGCTTTTATTCTGAAAAGCAACACACGCAGCACAAGCGAACAAACCGCAACTACACAGCGTGTACATCCTCCTGTTGACCCACATGAAACGTGACAAAATACCCACAGTTTTTTATTTAAAATCTATAGGTACAGTTATTGTCTTGGCGTATTTTAAATACTTTATTTGGACCTATTTGCGTCCTTTCAATCTATTTAATATCGTAAAACTCTCAGCCACACCTTCCCACTCACATTTTCCCGACCATTTCTGAATGTGTGATATTCTAAAATAGGACAGAGCACCCCCCTCCTCCACCCCCCACCCTCCCCACCCTTCCCCGTTTAATGTGCGAGCGGAGTTGTTGGTCAACAGTTGGGTCGGGGGCCGGGCGGAGGGAGGGGGGGGGGCCGGGGAACAATGGACGGTGCTGTTGTGCGCTGGAGTCGGTGGAGAGAGAGGGAGAGAGTCAGGCTGATGACAGAGTGAAAGAGGTTAGTGTCTATGCTGGGAAATGAGACCAGAGGAGGGGGGGGTTCCTGTGTCTGTTGGCTTGTTAATGATGATTCAGTCCCATCAGCTCAACAGCCTTCTCTATCAAGGAATCTCTGAATGCCTCCAGCTCAGCGGTGCCACCATAAAACCCATATTTGCAACAGGAAAATTAGAATTTCAGGTCCCCTGTCCGCTCCGACACACTCACAAACACTCGAATAAACGCAAATGCGTGCAGAAAACTCCCATCAGAATACATGTCTCGTGGAATCGATCAGTTATTTCGTTTTTCAGCGGGTTCGGTGAAATAGAAAAGTGCCTCATGTCCTGTTAGATGTTGTATACAGTGCGCCGAGAGGGAGGAAAACACCGCTCCTCTCCACATGTCAGGTTACATGACTGCAGGCCATCCCGTGTCCACAGTTTCGTTGGCAGACTGTTGTGTAACGAAAAAAAAAACAGCATTATTTATCTGATGGCTGATTCCAGACGCACAGAGATCTACACCTGCGCTTAAAAAAAAAAAAAGCCCTGATTCAACAAGTGACAGTGCCGAAAAATCGAACCCGGACTGTTCTCAGCCAACTGGATCACAGTCTAAATAATGATAATAATAATAATAATAATAATAATAATAATAATAATAATAATAATAATAATGATAATAATGTTATAGTTATTGTTATTTTATCATTATTATTATTATTATTATTATTATTATTATTATTATTATTATTATTATTATTATTATTACGAGCATGCGGTGTTTTGTGTGAGTCCAGTAACGATTTCTCCAGCGAGCATCCCACCGGTCCTCCTCCGCTCCCCTCCCTTCGTCTCCCGGGTCTGCCAGGCTCCTGGAGCCGACCACGGGTGGCAGTCAGCCTGGAAAAAAAAACCCCGCTGCTATCGTTCCAGACGAGCGCTGAGGGGAACAGTTGTTCTGCCTCGAAGTCTGAAGACAAAAAAAAAAAAACTTGCTGTGTCTCTGTGTTTTAACTTCGTGCTGCTATTCTGAGGCTTCATTTTCATCCGACATTTGCGGTAATTAAATCAGAAAGGATGCTGGGCCTGGGCTTTTTTTTTTTTTTTTTTTTTTGTACTTTCTGGCTGTGCAGGTTGCAGATTATACCCCACCCCTCCTCTTCCTCCTCCTCCTCCCTCCCCTCCTCCTCCCCGGCACCCTCCCCAGGCCCGAGGAGGGACATCAGTAAACACAGTCTCCAAATTTCCGGACAACAAAGGCGCAGCAGACCGTGAGCCACTTTCACTTGTAGCCGCGCGATGGGCCGGTCCCATCCAGTCACCTGTTGCTTCCAGCTGCCCGGGCTGAACACATACGTCCCCCCGGGAAGCGAGCGAATAAAAAGCGAGCAAATACCTGCGCCGCTCGAAACGTATTTAATGATTTAACGTCCACACTCTGCGTCCTCTCCTCTCCTCTCCTCTCCTTTCCTTTCCCTCGCTTTGTGTTTTGTCCTCCTCTCTTTCAGTGACCATATAGCTCGTGAGTTGATCTTCTTAAATTGGAGCTGCATTGTCCCCCCCCAACACACACACACACACACACACACACACACACACACACACACACACACACACACACACACACACACAACACACACACACACAGCAGCCAGCGGGCCCAGCAGCCAGCACAGCCAGCCAAGCGTTTGACGTTATTAAATAATAAAGAGATGCTGATCTGGGAGCATTGTTGTGGAGGAAAAAAGGCCAATTAGCGTGCCGTTATACTGTCATTATGGCTGTATTAACTCGAATTAGTCATAAGACAATGTGCACGCTGACACTCGCATTTTTATACAGTATTGGACTACGGGGAGCGTCAGAGTGTGTAGATTGAAATGATCGCACGCGATAATGATTGTTTGTATTTAACACGTCTCATGTTCAAGGCTCAAACACAGTGAAATAAAGATGTACGGAACACGACCCGGGAAACAACAGCAACATCTCAGTAAACAGATCGCATAGAAAACGCATTTAATGACACATGTTGTGTTCTGATGTGTGTGAGCGTAATGAGCCCGGGTGATTTATTAGCGGCCCGGTTCTTTTTGCGGCTGAGCTCGGATCAGTTTTAGCGCAGAGCAGAAGGATTTCCCTGGCAGGGCAGGCTACAGTACAACAGGCCTTATATTGTTGTTTGTCGGCTCCTCTCCCCCTCCCTCCCCTCCCTCCCTGTCTCTCCTCTCCCCCCTCCCTCTCTCTCTTTGCACTGTCCGCCGGCCTGTAATCTCTCCAAGAGGCCGAACAGGCGAATGTGATCGGATGAGCGAAAAACTTTATCAATAAACTCGATTCCGACATCTCCACGGCCCTCCTATACACGACTCTGCCAAGCTACAATGTGAATGGGGACAACCATAACTTTTTTGTTTTTTGTTTTTTTCATTTTGAAAGTGCATTATTAGAAATCCTGATCAAAATAATGAAATGATTTTTTTTAATGTCTGAACAAACTTAATAAACAAACTCTCTTCGTTTTTTTGACGGAATAAACATAACTGACGACACAATGATTGTTTTGCTCTGTTTACATTTGGCGGACCCTGCCACTTTCTAGCTTCAAATCTTATTTTCCAGCTTGTTTGTTCGAGTTATGGAAAAAACCAGTGATCAAGCCTGACAAAGGTTAAGTAAAGACTGGCAGTGAGTCAAACAAAAATGATGAGTTTATATTCACTGAAATGTTTCTAAGTAGCTGAGAATGTAGCATCTGAACGTTCAAGCTGGAGCAGGTGATGCTGTGTAACGACCCCGCTGTCCTCTGTGGTTTACAGCCTACATGAGTCAGTTTTTACAAATAATTTGTGAACTGATTTTACAGGGAACATCTGCAGGCCTGTCTGTGAAGAAACATCCACCTTAACGCTCCGGCATGAGGTGAAGTGACGTTAGGAGCACAGACTGCACGCAGCCCTCAGCCTGACAGTGAGCTGTGGCCACGTTCAAAACAAAAAGAGCCTAAAAGTGTTGTTGTTGTGATCCGCTGCGCATTCCTGTAAGCACCCTCTCTATGAAGCTGTCAGCATCAATGAGCACAAATGATAAACGGAGCTCCAGCCGCTGGTGACGTGGTGTGGTGGTGCGGGTGGAGGTGGGGAGAGGAAGGGAGGAGGAGGAGGAGGAGGAGGAAGAGGAGAGAGGAGGAGAGAGGGGGGGGGGGGTCGCAGAGGCCTCGAGCCTCTGAGAATGCAGGCCGAGAGCAGCGCGAGGCTGATGGCATGCTGGTCTGTGTCAGTGTGTGGTCCTATTCAATGGGAGTGTGTGTGTGTGTGTGTGTGTGTGTGTGTGTGTGTGTGTGTGTGTGTGTGTGTGTGTGTGTGTGTGTGTGTGTGTGAGTGAGAGAGAGAGAGAGAGAGAGAGAGAGAGAGAGAGAGAGAGAGAGCCCTCTCCACA